>MU758557.1:18018-34288 GCA_026770625.1 Nicotiana glauca
TGAACTGGCTACTACCGCGCAACGTGCCCTTGCTTGGTGGGTCGTTAATTAATCAGTTTTAAAAAGAGGGATGGATTTTTGTATCAACCTAATTAACAATATAGTGAATATATCGAAAAAATTAATATTAAAGGTATTGCAATATATTTAAGCAATGGAAAAGAAAAATAATGTAATTAATTTTGTGCAATTTACAGTAGTCATCATGGAGATTCCCCCTTTGCATCCCGGGCCTGCCTCCCTAGAGCTACTATTGCTACAGGCCGAGCATAGCTCTTCCTACATATAGGAGGGGCAGTTATTGGCCCAGACTTTCCATGCTAGGAGAGTAGACGATATGTGAGAATTTCTTAAGACCCGCCAACTCCATCCCTGTATAGTCAGATGCCTTCATGATAAGGGTTTATATAGGATTATTAGGAACGGTCGGCTGCAGCTGGATTGGCTGTTGATCACGGCTTTGATGGAGTGGTGGTGACCAGAGACGCATACATTCCATTTGCCCATTGGAGAGGTCACTATCACATTGCAAGATGTGGAGGTTCTGTATGGACTGCTGCTTGATGGACTTCCTGTTGCTTTGCCTTATGCCATGAGAGATTATACGGGAGATTCGTACCTGAAGACGTTGCAGCGGCTTACCGTTTTTTGGCTAGAGGATGAGGGTGCATTGGTTGGGCTAGTCATCTTGTGTTGACGCCCATCCGGCTGCATTTGGAGGACATGCATGCTAACATTACTCATGATACACTGGATCTTCACATTAACCGGTAAACTAGGTTGCTGCTACTGCTGCTTCTGTTTGGAGCCATATTGTTCCCCAACACTTCGGGAAATCTAGTCAGCTTGAGATTTCTTCATCATCTTGAGCGGCTAGATGATTTACATTAGTACAGATGCGGTGCTGTTGTTCTTGGTTACTTGTACAGACAGATGTGTCGGGCATACATGGGAACCCAACGAGACATTGCAGGATTTATGCCACTATTGCAGGTGAAAACATACTCAAATACTCTCTTCATTATAACATACACCATAAAAATATACCTTAAACTATTACAACAAATTGTATATTAGGTTTGGGCTTGAAAGTGGTTCCTACACTTTCATCTCTACCACTTATAGCTCATGATGCAACACCTCCACCATTTCTCCCTTTAGCTAGGAGGTGGGTTGATAGGCGGGGATATGGACGCGAGTACGAGGATCGACATAATCTCTCCTATTGCAGGGATCTGTTGGATTTATTGGAGGCCACGTAGGTAATTCTATACTTATGTTTACTTGGCCTGAGTTTATACGTGTTATTTATACTCACGGTTCCTGTTTTTACGTAATAGTTAATTTGGAGGCCATACAGTGACGAGATAATAGCTGGTTTGCCTGACTATTACTCGATTGAGCGACTTATATGGAGCTCTTATGTCCCGTTGATGTGTCTCGATATTGTCGAGCATCATGCTATCAAGAAAATCCTTCGCTAATTTGGTCGACCGTAACTTGTAACTCCACCGCCTGCTTGTCTTAGGGCACATTACCAGCTGGATGATCGTTCGAGGGTTGACCAGGCATATGAGGCATGGCTAGAGTTTCAGATGGAGACTGGGGACCAGCGGCGTGACCTGATTTTGCCACCCCCTCCACTCGATACTATGGATGGTGAGCATGTGTATATTAGCTGGTTACGCAGCATTACCCAACTTTTCGTCAATAATCTCGTTCATCGTGCTGACGATCGATTCGTTCCATACGCCGGGAGGCATGGGGCGCTAGTATGTTATTTGGTATACTTAGTTATAATGTTAACCTTATCATTTCGTAATTAATATTTTACATGTTGTGCAGGTTATTGACCTACATCAGTTCCACTTGTTAGGACTCCAGATGCAACAACATACCAGCGAGGAAGGGGCCGTTTGGCACGACTATGGTCGATAGGTTACATATTTGGCTACCCAAACATTGCAGCGAGCCCAGGATGATGAGCGTTTGGGACACGAGGCTGATTATATGTCGCCAGAGCAGTACTATCGTGGGCCAACAGTGCAACCTGAATGTGGTCGATGTGGCAGGGGTGTGCCATAAGGTAGGGGTGTCCCACGAGGTTGTGGGGGTCAGCGAGGAGGGGGTCCCCAGCAAAGGGGGCGTTGAGGTCCTACTGAGGATGTTGGAGTTGATTAGCACGATTACGACCCTTATCCTAGTGATATCCCATCATTTAGTCTAGGGCTTACTTTAGGGACTATACAGGTGACCCCATTAGCTCCATTGTCGATCGAGGGCATGGCCTTTACCTCATATGACAGGGATGCATATTTTCCTAACCCTCTAGAAGCATCAACGGTTGCTGATGCTTATCCGATATGAGATGTGGACAGTAGGCACCGGCTTAGTTATGGCTCATCATTGTGGGATGTTTTTGTATTACTATTACTTATATTTTGTTTTTATCTCATTGATTAGTCATAAATATCTAAATTATCTTTTTTTGAAGCCATCAGTGTCGCCCGTCGTGGAGTCCACTAGGTGCGACACTAACATGCCTGAGACGGATGATTATATTCAGGAGCTCGCTGAGACCATGGTAAGTTATTTTAATTTTTTTAGCTAACACGTACATTACTAATATATATTTCATATACTAAAATATCTTATTATTCTATAGGTTACTGTTGCACTAACGGCCCCTTCAACCGAGTTGCCAGCCTTAATGACGATCACGCTGCAGCTCATCCTACGATAAATAGGCGTCGTGATGAGGATGATCCTGATAGTGTAGCCAGGCGAGATGGGATGCGCCTGAGGCCAACGACTTCTTTAAAGCATAAAAGTTGTGTGGCACATTGGTTTTTTGATTTTATGTACATATGACAATCAGTAAATAATAGCAACTTTATCTATGGTTTAGCATTATATGTGCATTATGTTTTCATTTCTCGGTTTCTTCATTATTTTAATAGTAAAACTGGGAAAAACAAACATAGCAACTTAACATAATTTAAATTCGATATAACTAATGAAAATATATGACACAAAAAATATAAAGATAAAATACAACACTCAACACATACATGTGTTTGTTTAGTCACTACAGCCCATTATTCTCTGCTCCAACCACTTATATTTCTTCTTCCATTTTATCAGGAAAAAGCATGCCTTTTGACAGCACCATTGGTCTAGATTCATCCCACATTGCTGTTCGAATTTCGTCAATATCCCTTGTGAGGGCATCCACATCTGTCAGACTTGGAAATGATTAAGGTAGGGAATATGCCTTGAATGAAACGGTATGTAAGACTCGTACACTCTTGGTCTAACGGGAGGTGGAGCATGGTCCCTCATCAAATCAGGTTCAACATTCTCTTCCTCCTCAGCATCACCCTCATCAGGGAAGGGTGTGTCATCTCAAGACTCATCGACATTATTTCCATAATCACTATTCTCTTCCTAACTCTGTGCATTTTCCAGATCCCGAGTAAAAACATCGTCTTCGAGAAATTGAGTAAGGACATAACCATTAAGTTGCTCGTTTTCGTTACACAACCAAAGAAATAATGAGTTGCTAAAACTGGTCCAAACAATACATATAACTTTATATATTCACTTACTAATCATAATGTGTTGATGTCCCATGATGCACATTATCTTGTTGATGCTGACTCCCGGATGGACCACCATGATCCAACACACCAAAATTAGGCGTATTCCAACTGACCGTTGGTTCATAACGTGTAAATTCATATCTGGTTGGCATCCCCTGTGGAATATATACGTGTTAATACAAATACATTATACAAAAATATACATCATAGCACAAAGGAAAATTAAAGTTTACCACTCGGCTTGTGGATTATGTATACTAGGGGATAAATTATTTCTCCTCATTCACCCGTGGAGATAAGTTTAGATCCGTCCAAACTCTTTTTGTCGAAACCTATTCGGCTAAAATTGCTCCAAAATAACCACTTGATGATTGAGGGATTTCCCTACTTTACGCAACCTCATTATTGCGAACGTCTTCAGCCTTGACGTACATTTCCAATAGTTTTATCACAACAAATTTCATGTATTCATCTAGAGTCCTCAAAAAATGTCTCATAGTTCCATCACCTTCGATGTTAAACTCAGCATAACAAGCAACCCTTTGCAGAGTCACTGAATACGGATATCTTCCGATTATTTTATGATTCATCTAACATTTGCTCACACTCACTTCTTTACATAACAACGATATCAATGTATCGTGCTCCGTTGTAAGTTCCAACTTAACATGAGGCTATGGAGATAAACTATAGCTTACTGAGTTATTCGCTACCACAACTTTACCCCACCTCAATATAATGAAACGCTAATTCTTCTATCTTCAAACACAATAACAAAATGCAAAACAACTTAACAAACAAAAATTTCACAAGACTTGAGAATATTTCTGAATGGATTTTGAAATCCTTAAATTTTATTATATAAGGAAACAAACCAGTATGGGGGGTGAATTATTTGAGGTATAAAGTCTTAGTTTAAGATGTTATACCTAGTTGAATTATTGTTATGTCAGTTAAGCCTAGAAAAATTATTTGTGGGCTCACATAATATATAGCGTCTTAGTAAAAAAAGGCTATATATAAAATATTTTTTTAAAAGGCGATATACTTAACTAGCCAAACGGCCACTAAGGTATAACGTCTTTTAAAAAGACGCTATATATATTTTGGTCACTATATTTTTATTTCACATATTTTTGTTCTTTGAGTCCAAAAGAGCCACATTTTGGTTCTGAGCTCGTCGAATGCATACTTTAAACTAAAAAGTAAAGCAAACATATATACATATACATATATATATATATGTGTGTGTGTGTGTGTGTGTGTGTGTGTGTCAGCTAAAAAGTAACTAGATCCTACACATCTCTATCACATTTCCTCCTACAAGAACCCCCCCTCTTCCTTCCCTCATAAAATCTTCCACGTGACATCATTGTCCCCATTTTTTATTTTTCATTTTTAGCCCTTAAGTTAGCAATGTCATTTTATTATTTCAGGATTATTTTGTACATTTATGGCTCATTTGGAAAGAGTGATAAGAGATAATTAATTTCAGGATTAAATTTAAGATGAGTTTATCCCACGTTTTGTTGGGATAAAATCTCGGGATTCAATTTGAGACGAGTCTATCACACTCCCAAAATTGTAGCATTTTTTATCCCAATGGGATGGTAAAATAATTAATCTCGGAATAACTAATTTTCAGGATAACTATAATGTGATAACTTATTTCTCAACCAAACATCCCCTTAAACTTAAGTTCCTCTTGTTCTCCGTTACCTCTCATGAGCCATGAGAAATTTTTTTCAGCGAACCTATTTGACCTTCAAAGAAGTTTTTCGACAACTCCTCACAATTGAACAGCTTATCAAGTTTAAACTAACAATTGTACACAGTTATACCTATTGTAAACTAACGAAAGACTTACACAATTACACCTATTGAAGACTTTTTGACTCTTCTTTTTTTAAATATGTTAATGTGAGAAATCATCTCATAATTTAGAGATGAAACGAGAACAACATAAACCCTAACAATAATTGAAAGAGGGAGAAGAGAGAAGGCGAAAGAGGGAAAATATATGTTATCTCAGTATTTCCAAAAAGTTCCAATGTATGTATATTTGCAATATAGTGAAAAATATAAAAGTGGGTCGGGTATATAATTGGGCTGCCTCATGGTCAACTAAAACTATGAAGTTCCAATATTGTCAATACCTCCCCTCCTCAAGTTGGAGGGTGAAGACACTTCAAGCTTGCATAATAAGTGACGATGAAGAGGCCCAGATGAAATCTTAGTCAACATATCAGCAAGTTGGTTGGAGCTGGAGAAAAACTGAAGAGAAATCAAATCAGAACTCAAGTTGTCCCTTACAAAGTGACAATCAAACTCAATATGCTTAGTGCACTCGTGAAAAACTAAATTTTAATGTGCAAAGCTTCCAGACTAACACAAAATAGAGAAACATGAGCAGAAATAGGCAAATAAAGGTCAGTAAGCAGTCGAACCAACCAAGAAATTTCAGCCACCACCATCCTTAAGGCCTTATACTCAACCTCAGCTGAGGATAGAGCTACAGTAGGTTGTTTCTTGCTTTTCCAGGAAATTTGACTGCCCCAAGAGTATTATAGAAACTTTATATAGACCTTCGAGAAATAGCACAAGCAGCCCATCATAGTCTGAAAAATCTTTTAAAGATAAATCAAAACTGTTAGAGAGCAGAATGCCTTGGGCAGGAGCATTTGGGAGGTATCTGAGAACATGAAGGGCTGCTAACATGTAAGGAACATGGGAAGATTGCCAAAATTGGCTGAGATGTTGGATAGAGAAGGATATGTCAGGTCTGGTACGTTGAAGGAAACTAAGTTTTCCTACCAATCTCCCATACTTGATAGTATAAGAGAGAGGGTCCCCCATATTAGCAACTAGTTTAGCAGTTGGATCTAATGGAGTAGAAACAGGAGTAAAGTTATCACAATAAATCTCAGCCATAAGATCAGAGGTGTATTTATGTTGGCTCATAAGGTATCCCTATTCGTGCGAAGTAATTTCCAATCCTAGAAAATAGTGGACAAACCTTAGATTCTTAATCTTGAATTTGGTATCCAAGAAAGCCTTTAGAGAATTCAATTGAACAAGATTATCCCCGGCTAAAAGAATGCCATCTACATAAATGGCAACTACCACCAATGAAGCACCAGGAGACTTAGTGAACAAGAATAGTTATTTTTTGCTTGAAATGTAATATCTAAAGATAAAACCACTGCCTAGATACTTGCTTGAGTCCATAAAGAGACTTCTTGAATCTGCGAACCAAAGGAAGGGAAGGGGAAGGGGAAGATGAGGCAAAGATCACCAGATCGGGGGAAGCTTCATCTTTACCTCCTCATGTAGGTTACCATGTAAAAAGGCATTATTGACATTGAACTAGAAAATAGTCCAACCCCTCTTGACAGCTAGAGTGAGGAGGCATCTACGGTGATCTTAACAACTGGGGAAAAAGTCTTAGTATAGTCAACCCCTTCTTTCTGGGCATCCCCTTTATGACTAATCTGGCCTAATACCTCTCAATGGTACCATCTGTTGATTCTCAATTTTGCCCTTATATTTTTTAAAATAATTCTACATTCTTTCAAAATATCATTTTGCATCATTACTTAAATTACAAGATTTACACAAGCATTTTCTATAATTTTTCAAAATTCTGGAGCTTTAAAATTGATTTTTCTTGCATTTAAATTGCTTGAATATCTATCAATTAGTCCTTCAAATTATTTTGTGATGACTTAATTACCTAAAATTATTATTTTACATTTAAATACATGTTTCATATATTTTTACTTTATTTTATATAATTACATTAGTATTTCTAGGCTATTTGCACGATCTTGCAATTATAGCCTATATTTACAATTGCATTGCATTTGTCATTTTATTCAAGGTCAAAATAATATCTTATATTTTTATAATCATCTACTATTGTTTTAAAGTATTAATTTGCATAAATAGCATTTTTTATATCTTATTTAACTATTTTATTTAAATTATTTTCCTTAATTTCCTATTTTAAAATTTGGCCCGAAATTGGGATTAATTTCGGACCATTAAGGTCCAAATAGATCTCTGGCCCAATAATGTCATCAGCCCAAACGACCTAATTCCCTAACCCAATCTAAAGAACTGACCCAACCTATTTAAATCCCAGTCATTGATCAAAATTGTTCAACGGCACACAACACCCCCCCCACTCTCCTTATATCCCCTCCCCCAAATCCTTATTCCCATTTCTCTTCAGCTTCCACCCTCAAACACTCCTCCCTCCCTCAGAAACCCTATTGACCCTCTCAGTTTTCTCTGAATCCCATTCAATCATGGATTCCTTCCATGATTTTCTTGCCTTTTATGTGTTATCTCAGTATTACTCGTAAGACTATAGTATCACTTAGTAATTTTCTAAACTTGGCAAGTACCATCATCTCAGATTTGGGACCATTCAATTTCAATCACTAGAATATGGACAATATCTTGTCCATATACATGGAAGAATTGTTGATTTCTCATACCAGCAGATGAATTTTCAAACATTGAACCCTAATTAGGGTTTAACTTTTGATTTATTTCCTTTACTGTTTGTTTTCTGATTGTATGTATGTTTTTCCTTTCTTTGTTCATATTTGATTGATTTCTTTCTTTATTTACTCTCCTGATTTAGCGACTATATAAATCCCTCCTCATTCTCCTTTGAGACAGACCTTGAATCTCTATATTTAACTAAATATTGAAGTTATTGTTCTATTGTCCCCTAATTCTCTTGTTCTATACTTTGATTCTTGGCCGGCTGAAAACCAAAGCCACCATGATAGTAAAGTTAAAGTCTTTGTAATAGAGTCATTATAAAGTGGCTTATAATAGTGAGATTACAAGTTAGTGAAGTTGAAAGCCTACAAGTGTAGGTCATGGTTTTTGTCCCATTGAGTGGGATTTTTCCACATAAAATCCAGCGTCTTTTTTACTTACTGCTTCATAAGTATTCTCAGTGGAAACTCATAGAGGATCAGGTACTTTACAGTTTGGTGGACTCATATAAACTAACAATTTCATAGGTTGAAACATCGGCAATTTGTCCAAAGGTACCATAGTCCGAAGGCATCATCCTCATAGGCGAGACACAACATGTCATGGCCAGAGGATCTCTCAATATTGCACATCATTATTAAAAGGCGTCATCGTCCGGAGGCACCATCCTCATGGTTCGTGGACATCATTTCATGGTCTATAAATCTCTTATCATACACTTCAAGGCCCGGGACGTCATAGTCTAGGGATATCAGCCTCACAGTAAAAAGACAACCTTCATTGTCCAAAGAGAATTTGCATCATGTTTAAATTTTTGCAATAACCCATATATATTTTCATGCATCATGTTTTAAGTTTTGCAGGTAATCCAGGAAGTAACCGTTCTACAAACGGGAGCAATCTTCGCTCCGGTTTCTATTCGTAACATTCACATCCTTAGATTATTTCAAACATAACCGACCACCAGCAATTGCCCACTTTTACTTTATGACCATTATGATATTTGCTCTATGACGTTTCATATTCACATGTATTACTCTGCATAAATTTATCCGATACTATCCTACTTAAAAAAAACCCCTTCGAAATATGCTAACATTCCTATAACAACTCCATCAGTTCCGTTCATCGTTGGATCCAGAACTACACACGGCCTGATTCTCGTAACACCAGGGATATGCAGGAAACTCAGGAACCAGGGTTCGGCCCCTGTCGTACCCCCTTTTTCCCTCCGCGGAGAGAGAAGAGTCCAGGTTTCGACATTTATGGGGGGGGGGGGTAATAACTCCTTTCTTTTTTTGGGAATTGGATATTAGAAGAGTTGCCACCTAACGGATTATCGTGCGTTAGGGCATCTAGAGTAATTAACTCATGGATTGGTTTGCGTTACCAGAGATTAGGGTAAGGGATCGAAATAACCTTGAGGGGAAGGTGTTAGGCACCCCTTGCGGTCCATAACGGTGGGTCCTAGCCGAACTTATATTTATCAATTAGTCCATTAACACATAAATAGTTTGAATCAATAATTGTCAAGTAAAGCACGTTGTATAACTTAAATAATTAGAACAAGTTGTATAAAACAAAGTTTTAAACAAAAGGAATTTTTGGAAAAAGGAGGAGTCCTAGGCTGGTTAGCCTATAGGATCACCCCACACAATGTCCGGTAAACACTCCTCAATGAGGGGCTACACGAGAGATTAGCGCGTAGTAATACTGTCCATATCTTACCCCTCCCATGCCCTTAGTGGTCATTAAAATGAGTGTTGGTCAACGATCTTTATTGCGTGCTGTTACCTGCCCCTTCTTAATAGTCCTGGAGGAAATTTAGGACCTCTACCTATAGGTAGTTCTAGATAGACCCCTAAGGTTTTAAAGGTGAAAATAAAAAGGCGATATGCAAGAACAATTAGGACCTTAGCACATAAAAGAAGCAATTAAAGGCTCAAGTTTACCTCCTCAAGCAATACACATAAGCAGCACGACTCAAACACAAATAAGGGCCTTTGGTTATACAATATCCTAAGACATAATGGCTAAGTGAATATCAAGACACAGAAGATAGGTAGTTTATTTACTTAGAAATAATGGCCCTATCAGTTTGCCTACAAATTTTTTAAGCCTATTTAAAAATTCGAATGACATTTAAACAATAGAAACAATTTCAGAGTTATAGGATTTGGAAAACGCCCTATAGGCTTGCCTATACGCGGAATACCGATAGCTACCTTTTATATAGTAAAACAAGGCAATTTTTTTTAAACAAACTCTTGAATCCTTATAGGCATGCTTTCTAATGATAGATTTGGGCAGATTTTAAAAGAACTCATTTAAGGGAAAATAAACCACTAGTTAAATTAGTTTTGAAGTAAACTAATCGCGAACTGGATTGATTTATTTAAACTAAACTTGTTTAAATCCATCGGCAGAATTTCTGGTGTTGTCCCCTATAGGAATGATGTCTTTTTGTTTAAAACTTATTTTAGAAGCTTGTGGGCATGATAACAAATGAAAACACTTGTAAACACTCGTTATAACATAAGTTAAACTAGACCATATCATATAGGCATCTACTCCAAAAGTGGATTTTAAGACCTATAAGCATGATTTCTATTATTGGAACCACTTGAAACCTATAGGCATGATTTTTAACATAGCAAATATACAGAGTCCTATAGGTATGGTTTTTACTTGGTAAGACAAACATAGCAAAATATAAAGTCCTATAGGCATAGTTTCTACCCGTATTACCCCACAAACATGTAACTACCCACCCTTTTTCACTAGTTACCCCAATATTCGTTTACAAATTATTACTGACCATATGAATGAATTACATAAGTAGATAATAAAACAATAAGAAGTTATTCTATAGGGAGCCTAGGCCCAGATTTCCGAGGCCTCCAACAACCTCAAATGCCCAAATTCCACAGACAGCGCCATTGTCTAGTTGCATCAAAGTTCCCTAAGGATCTCAAGGATCCTGGGCAGTGCTTACAAATAGACTTAGTAACTAAATTGAATAAGTGCAGTATAGAATGTCCAACCTCAGTATGCCAGAGTTCAGAAGGTTCTCAAGAGGATCCCACGGCAGTACATATACTGGAGGGGGCAGAACCTAGTGACTTAGTAGTAGAGGTGAGAGTGCTTGAAAAGATTTGAGCAGGGAAACAATTTGAAAAGGGACTTGTTTGCAAAGACAACAGAGACAAATTTTTTAAGAAAAAAAGAGCGGAGTAGTAAACAAAAGTCCAAACATAGCACCTCCAAAAATAGGTTCATACACAGCTAGAGATCATAGAACCCAAAGCAGGTTCCGCAGCCATATACATGGGGTCCAGGGATTTGGGGGGGACACATAGGTCACATAAGTAAGCACATAGTTATAGGAGAACTTGAGTAGAGAATCAAAAACAACTAAAGGGTTAAGGAACTTTAGAATCAATATAGAATCAGATCACTTAAAGATAACCAAATACTTTGCATAGAACATTATTAAGGGGGAGTCATATTAGGGCACACTAGAAAGGGGGATAACAGTTCATAAACATGCTAAGTCTAAGAGAGGGGACACATTTAGGAGCATACTGATGGAGCAATGAAGTAAAATATTAGTTGCAAGTTGAACAACATAACCATAAGCAAAAACAAACTAGAAACAGGAGGAATTGAAGCAATAAAAGAAACATTTTGTTTTGAAACTTTTAATTAAAATCAGGACATACCAGTAAAGTGACAGCAAACAAAAGGTGAAGGATAGGAGAGCACAATAGTTAGCTTTGGCTCGCAGCTGGCTAACTGAGAACAGTAGTAAGTAATCACAAAAGAGGGCCAGCGAGTTTTGAGTGTGAGAAAGAGTTTTTTAAACCAATGTGTTCGTGTTTGTGTTAATGAAAGAATGTGTATATATAATGGTTCAAAATTAGATAAAAATAAGGCAAGAATCATAGTAGCATAGTAATTATAGAACCAAATACTAATCAGAATCAAATCAGTGCAAGAAGCCCTTTAATTAAAGGGTAATCAACCAACGGTAATAGGTAAAAATGATTAAGGAAAGAAATCAAGTAGAGCATATGGTACAAATAGATAATTAGGGGTTCGATTAAGGAAACAGCTAATTAAAAATCACTAAAATACTCAGTTAATCCAAATAAGGTAAGAAAACAAAATAAAGTTGAAGAATATGGAAATAATCGAAAATCAGCATATAGTAAATCATGGAATCAAGGAATCTAAATACTGATTTAAGGAGAGTAATATGGGTTTCCATGAATAAGCAAATAAACAAGTTAAAATAGTAGAATCGAAAGTCTAAAGGAGAGTTTTTCAAATCAAGCCAAGAAACAAGGATCTCAGAGTTAATCAAGGAGAGTCATGAGTTAGTGTTTTCAACGTATAAATAGAGTGAGATAGGAGTAACCAAACATAGCAAGCAAAGAGGCAAGTCTTGACCAGTCAAGAAGAACACAAGCAAACAGAGCTGATGCAAGTTAGGCATAAGGAACTCAATAGAAACACATTCGAAGCGAGATAGTCACAAAAACTCAAACAAGAACAGGCCAGTCACAAAATCAAACGAAGGAACGTAGAAAAATTAGGGCTTTCAACATAGACGAGTTGAAGAGGTGAGAAATCATAGAATCAGTCAAAATAAGCAAGAAATAGAAGTTTAAACACAAAGAATCAGTTTAAACAAAGTTTTAGAAGAAGTTTCGAAAACCCTAATTTTAGAAGAAGACGAAAATACTTGAAATCACATGGTTCTCATAAAGAGTTTCAAGGATAGTGTAAAACATCAAAGAAAGAAACTCAAATCATTTTAAATTTGTACTGATCTAGGAGATGTAGGCAGAAATTAGGGTTTCAAAAGAAACCCAAATAGAGATGAAAGAACTTGTCTAAAATCCCAAGGATCGTAACAAATACAACATGATTTTGCTCGAAATCACACTGAAGTGGCCAAGAACAGACAGGTGACGAACCCTAGATGCAAGTCGGCATGTCTTTGGGACCTTGTAGACCTTAGAGAAGGCGAGCATGACATTAGAGGAGCCATTGGAGGCTTATGAGTTAATGGGAGATCAGCGGAGAAGAGAGGTCGGCGGTTAAAGGGGCTAGGGTTATGTTGAGTTACTGAAAGAGGAGAGTAGATGAGAGAATATAGAGGCGGCGGTCTATGAAGAATGAGATAAGGTTAGGGTCGTTCAAATTTAAAAAAGGAAGGAACGGACGAGGGCCGTTGATCTTTTAGATCAATGGCCAGGATTTGACGGTTCTTGGGTCGGGTAGTCGGGTTTAGGATTTGGATCAGGTAATTTAATACGAAATTTGGGGGGTTATTGGGTTTAATTGAGGCTATGATTGAAATGCAATCTGGCTATATTTTAAATAGCTAATTTATCCCTATATAATTTATAATGAATAATAAATAAATAATTTCTAAAAAATAATTTTGTGTACTAAAATGATTTAAAATAGATTTTCAACATTTTAAAAATACAGAAGGTCGATTTTATGCATAGAAATGTAATTATATATTAATAAGACTAATATTATAATTATATATAATTTAGCTTTAAAAATACAAAATACAATTATGAAAATGCATAAAAAATATTTTAACCATATTTTGGCATAAATATAGGATTTAAATGACTAATTCACCACAACAATAATTTGAGGGATAATTATTGGAGATTTTATGAGTAAAAGGGAAGGAAATAAATCAATTTAAAAACTTTAAAAATTATAGAAAATTTATAAAAACCTTGTGCGTGCTTATATGTGCACATGTGTTCCATTTTTAATGTATTTTTTCATATTAAAAAAATATAAGGAAAAATTGGGTATCAACAGCTGCCCCTCTTTACTCAAGAAGGATGAAAGAGTTTTCGGGAAAAGAAATAATGGCCAATTTTGATCGGGTGGGATGTTTTGAAAGATAGAGGCCGCACCTCAGTCTTCGAGTTTCTTACATATCTCTGCTTTTACAGGAATCAGGCCATGTACAGTTGTAGATTCATCTACGGAATATGGCAATGAAATTATGGCAAGAATGGACACGCGATGCGGAAGCGGCTATGGTGAGTGGTTAAAGCTCGAGATAGTTGAAGGAACTGGAGCGATATTGCTCCTGCTTGTATAGTGGTTACCTACTGGTTAACTGCAGATAAAAGGTGCGACAAATATATATTTGCGAAAAATTAAACATGATATAAATTCCCTTTGGACCATGAAGGTTGTCTTCAGACAGTTAAAGATGATGCCTTCAGACCATGATGTCCTGGGCCATGAATTATTTGTTGAGGTATTCGCAGGCCATGAAATGATGTTCTCGGGCCATAAAGATGGTACCTTCAAACCATGACGCCTTTGAATAATGATATGCAAGTTTGAGAGATCCTCAGGCCATGGCATAGTGTCTTCCGACTATGAGGATGATGCCTTTAGACTATGACGCCTTTGGATAGATTGGAAAAATTCTAGCCCATGATATGCAATAATATGATGTTATCAAGATAATGCTTAGTCTTGTGAAATGGAGGGCATAGCTTAGCCCGATTGAAAGTGAATAAAGAGTGCTTTGAAGTAAAGTAATATTCGTGCAAAGAGGGACATTGCTCAGTCCCATGCAAATAGGGAGGCAGGGTTTAGCCTCAATGATAGTATGGAGTCAAGGATTAAACTCATACAAATGTGGAGGTAGGGATTAATCTCATACAAATAGGGAGGTAAGGATTAGCCTCATGGAGTCAAGGATTAGATTCATGCAAATAGGGAGGCAAGGATTAGCCTCATACAAGTATGGAGTCAAGAATTAGACTCATGTAAGTAGGGAGGCAGAGATTAGCCTCATGGAGTCAAGGATTGGACTCAAGCAAGAAGGGGGGCAGAGATTAGCCTCATGGAGTCAAGGATTAGACTCATGCAAATATGGGGAGGCAAGGATTAGCCTCATGGAGTCAAGGATTAGACTTATGCAAATATGGAGTCAGGGATTAGACTCATACAAATATGGAGTCAGGGATTAGACTCATGCAAGTAGGGGAGGCAAGGATTAGCTTCATGGAGTCAAGGAATAGACTTATGCAAATATGAAGTCAGGGATTAGACTCATGCAAATATGGAGTCGGGGATTAGACTCATGCAAGTAGGGGAGACAAGGATTAGCCTTATGGAGTCAAGGATTAGACTCATATAAATATGGAGTCAGGGATTAGACTCATGCAAATATGGAGTCAGGGATTAGAGTTATGCAAATATGGGGAGGCAAAGATTAGCCTCATGCAAATATGGGCAGGCAAGGATTAGCCTCATGCATGTATGGAGTCAAGGATTAGACTCATGCAAATAAGGAGGCAGGGATTTGCCTCATGCAGGTATGGAGGCAAGGACTAGCCTAATGCAAATATGGAGTCAGGGATTAGACTTATGCAAATAAGGAGGCTGGGATTAGCCTCATGCATGTATGGAGTCAAGGATTAGACTCACACGAATAAGGAGGCAGGGATTAGCCTCATGAAAGTATGGAGGAAAGGATTAGACTCATGCAGAGATCAAGTAGCAAATAAGAGTAGTATATGTCATAGCCGGACTATATTCGTTGTCTGATGGCCTAATTGATAGTGATCTCTTTGTGTATACATGTTTGCGGATACTATCGTTAAGTCAAATGTTCCTACGCTCAAAGAAAAATTGTAAGTTCTATTGAGGGTAGGTTGGTTCGTGCTCCAATCAGATGGCATTGCTTTGCTCCATTTTGAAAGTCTTTCGAGTTCCCCTGGGTGACACCTGACCATTATGGAAATAGAATTTTCGAAAATATGCAATTATTGATAAAACAAAATAGAGTTGCTTAGGAAACTTATTGATATATCAAATAATTTTGATGAACTAGTGACTGTAACACATCTCGAAGGCATTACAACTCTATCATATTAGAATTTTAAGGGTCCTTCTCAAAATTTTGCCCTAGTTTGGTAAATGATCTTTGACCGTTTGTGGATAATGGATCTTGCTAGATCTTTTTCGGAACTTCCCTAGTTTCTTAACTAATTATGGACTTTCTAGCATGTGATGGTGTTGACTGGACTTGCTCCGGAATTTTGAGGGTCCTCTGCAAAATTCTGCCCCAGTTTCTGAACTTTGGGGGG
>MU758557.1:35255-88800 GCA_026770625.1 Nicotiana glauca
TGATATGACCGAACCCATAAGGATGCCTACGTATCCCCTCTTAAACGTGAATCAGGTGAAGCATAATTCAATTACATCAAATGAGGAAATGTAAAATATCTAAGTATAGTATCTCTTGACTACGTCTGAATTGATCGGTTTTTGCCAGACTTCTCTGTCCATTTCTGCAAGTATAAGTGCTCCTCCTATCTGTACCCTGTGAACCATATACGGACCTTGCCAGTTGGGAGAGAATTTCCATTTGTCTTCATCTAGATGTAGGAATATTTTCTTCAATACCAGCTGCCCTGGTGAGAACTGTCTTGGTTTGACTCTTTTGTTAAAATCTCTAGACATTCTGTTATGATAAAGATGGCCGTGACATACTGTGTTCATTCTCTTTCCATCGATAAGGTCCAATTGTTCATAGCGACTCCTTATCCACTCTGCATTGCTGAGTTCAGAATCCTGCATGATTCTTAAAGAAGGAATCTCCACCTCGGCTAGGATGCCAGCCTCGGTACCATAAAGCAATGTATAGAGGGTTGCCCCAGTTGATGTGCGAACTGTAATGTGGTATCCCATCAAAGCAAAGGGTAACTTCTCATGCCACAGTGTGTGGTTCTCTACTATTTTCCTTAGTATCTTCTTAGTTTTTTTGTTGGCGGCTTCTACGGCTCCATTCATATGAGGTCTGTAGGTTGTGGAATTCTTGTGCTTGATTTTGAAAATTTCACACATGGCTTTCATCAGGTCACTGTTGAGATTGGAGGCATTATCAGTAATAATGGACTCGGGAACTCTGAAACGAAAATAATACGATATTTGAATAAAATCTACGACGACTTTCTTGGTTACAACTTTGTAAGATGCAGCCTCTACCCATTTTGTGAACTAATTAGTGGCGACCAGAATAAACCTGTGTCCATTTGAAGCAGTGGGATTAATTGGAATGACATCCATTCCCTAGGCGGCGAATGGCCAAGGTGAGCTTGTTGCATTGAGCTCGTTCGGCAGCACTTTTATCATATCAGCATGCACTTGACATTTAAAGCATTTGAGGACATACTGGATGAAATTTGTCTACATGGTTATCCAAAAATAACCGGCTCTGAGTATTTTCTTTTCCAAGACAAAACCATTCATGTATGCGCCACGGGTCCCGGCATATACATCCTCAAGTAGCTTAGAAGATTCCTTCGTGTTGACACACCTTAGTAAACCCAAATCAGGAGTTCTTTTGTATAAGTTTCCTCCGCTATGGAAGAAGTGTTTTGACAATCTTCGGAGTGTGCGTTTCTGGGTGTGATTTGCATGCTCCGGTTATTCTCCTTTCGATAAGTATTCTTTGATGTCATGGAACCAAGGTTTTCCATGTGCTTCTCCCTCGACATGAGCACAAGATGCCAACTGATTATGGATCCTCACTAGAATAGGATCAATGTATTTCTTATCTGGATGTTGTATCATGGATGACAAAGTGGCCAATGCATCGACAAATTCATTCTGAATTCTGGGTACATGTCGAAATTCTATCTTTGTGAACCTCTTTCTCAATTCTTGCACATGGTGCAGTTATGGCAATATCTTGGAATTCTTGGTGGCCCATTCTACTTGTACCTGGTGCACAAGCAAATCTGAATCACCGATCACCAGCAGCTCCTGAATGTTCATGCCGACTATTATGTTAAGCCATAGTATCCAGGGTTCATATTCTGCAATGTTGTTGGAGCAATGAAATATGATTTTCGTAGGTACCGGATAATGTTGACCCATTTCTGATACCAAAACTACTCCAATTCCCACTCATTTAAAATTTGCGGCCCCATCAAAGAACATTCTCCAACCATCATATATTTTGGTAATGTCTTCTCCTACGAATGTCACTTCTTCATCAAGAAAATATGTTTTCAAAGGTTCGTATTCTTCTCCTACCAAATTTTCAGCAAGGTGATCTGTCAATACTTGTCCTTTGACAGCCTTTTGAGTTACGTAGACAATATCAAAATCACTTAGCAATATCTGCCACTTAGCCAACTTCCCGGTCAGCATGGGTTTCTGAAATATGTACTTCAAAGTATCCATCCTGGATATGAGGTATGTAGTGTAGGCACAGAAGTAATGCCTCAATTTCTGGACTGTCCAGGTCAAAGCACAACAAGTGCATTCAAGCAGAGAATACCGTGCTTTATAAGGTGTGAACTTCTTACTCAAGTAATATATGTCTTGCTCCTTTCTCCATGTATCGTCAAGTTGTCCCAAAACACATCCGAAGGATCCATCTAATACAAATAGATAGAGAAGTAAAGGTCATTCCAGTTCTGGCAGGACCATCATTGGTGGTGTGGATAGGTAGTCCTTGATCTTGTCGAAGGCTTTCTAACAATCCTCGGTCTAGCTTGCTTTAGCATCTTTCCTCAACATTTTGAACATGGGTTCACATATGACTGTGGACTGTGCTATGAAGCGACTGTTATAATTGAGACGTCCAAGGAAGCTCATCACATCCTTTTTGCTCTTAGGTGGTGGAAACTCTTGAATAGCCTTGACTTTGGACAGATCCAGGTCGATCCCTTGACGACTGATGATGAAACCAAGCAACTTTCCTGCGGGAATCCCGAATGCACACTTTGCGGGGTTCAATTTCAAATAGTATCTCCTTAGCCTGTCAAAGAACTTTCTCAAGTCCTCTACGTGATATGCAGCCCTCTTGGATTAACAAGGACATCGTCCTCATATACCTATATTTCTTTATGGATCATGTCATGGAAGATGGTTTTCATGACTCTCATGTAAGTGGCCCCATCATTCTTTATACTGAAGGGCATCATCTTGTAACAGTATACACCCCACAGTGGAATGAAATCTATCTTCTATGCATCCTCTTCATCCATCCAAATCTGGTGATAACCCGCAAAGCAATCTACAAAGGATTGGAGTTCATGCTTGGCACAATTATCGATCAAGATATGTATGTTTGGTAGTGGGAAGTCGTCCTTGGGACTTGCTCTGTTTAAATCTCGGTAGTCAACACATACTCTGACCTTCCCATCCTTCTTCGAAACTGGCACAATGTTAGCTAACCAGGATGGATATTCAACCACCCTGAGAACTTTGTCTTTGATCTGCTTGCTAACTTCCTCTTTGATTTTTAGACTCATGTATGGATTGAACTTTATGAGTTTCTGCTTTACAGGCGGACACATGGGATTAGTAGGCAACTTATGAGCCACTATGGAAGTTCTCAAACCGGTCTTGTCATCATGCGACCAGGAGAAAACATCCTCATACTCTTTTAGGAAACGAATGTACTCTTCCTTCTCTGTTAGTGACAAGTGAATGCTGATATGAGTTTCCTTGATGGTCTCGGCGTCTCTAAAATTTACTGCTTCAGTCTCGTCCAGATTGGACTTAGGTTTCTTCTTAAAATTTTTAACTTCTTTGACAATTTCCTCAGGTATCTCATCTTCTTCCTCTAAATCCTTCTTCTCATGTTACATTTTCCTCATTACATGTCACAGTCATTGGTTCATTAGGAAAAGTAATAATAATACTGTAGAAGGGAAAAGTATAAAAATAGTGATGAATAATGATAAAGGACAAATGCATTTGATTAAAACTGAGAAAATTGATTAGAAAAAGATTAGCTCGATAAATCGAGCGTTTATTTTGAAACAAGTAAATCTTAAAACAAAATTACTGGAAAACTTAAATGCCTTCAACGGCTATAGAAGTAAAATCTACTAGGCTACCCAAGGACTCGGCGGGCTCGGGATAGTGTGGCGGTCCAGTTCTTGAGAACACCTCCCTTCTTCACGATCTGAATAGTGAGGCCTTCTTTCTCCTCCTCCTCAATTATGGCACTGCAATCCATATCTTCATCTTTCAAGAACAAATTCTTCAAACCAGCTAGTGCTTCCTCTTCGGCAGTCCCCCATATCATATCAGCTTGGTGAAAAGCTTGTTCCAAATTTGGCACTGGCTGCTTAAGGGGGTAATACGGTCCACACCATGGAGGCGACTAATTCCTATACTCTTTCAATGTATACTGGTATGTAAGCCCAAAGGTGGTACCATGATTCTTTAACTGGTTTAGTGATACCTTGTAGGTTCTTTCCCAGCCCTTTGCCGGGTTCATATCCAGACCATGCCAATATGCTATCTATTTTACCACTCTACCATTTATCCTTCTCAACGGCATTGACCCATTCAATGTGGTGATGGGTTTCCCCTCCTAGCCTTCTTCTATGTCCAATGGCCGGATGCTTTAACTAATGTGGATGGGGTTACTCCCCTATCCGTGGATGATCACCTATTGATGGTTCTATTCGAATTTCACGACTTGATGTAGCGTGGAAGGCACGACTCCAGCAGTATGGGTCCATGGTCAGCCCAACTAAAGATTATATAAGGCTGGTATGTCAAGTATCTGAACTTGACGTCGAGCCAAGTTGGCCCCATCTGCAAGCAAAGGTTGATTTCCCCGATCGTGCCCCTCTGGGACCCATTGAAAGCCTTCACATTCATGCTTCCTACCCGTATCTCGTGGAAACCTTTGTCCAGCCTCTTCAGAGTGTCTAATGGACAAATATTTAGGCTTGAACCCCCATCAACCAGGACCCTAGCAATGAACTTGTCTTCAAATTGCACTGTGATATACAATGCTCGATTGTGTTTCAAACCCTCAGGTGGTAGCTCATCTTCGTGGAAGATAATATTATGGCTCTCTAGTACTTGCCCAACCATGTTGGCCATTTCTCCACCAGTGATGTTATTGGGTACATAAGCTCCGCTCAGTACTTTCATCAGAGCATTCTTGTGTGTCTCTGAATTCTGCAATAGTGACAGGATAGATATCTGAGCAGGGATTTTGTTCAGATGGTCAATAACAGAATACTCATTTGCCTGTACTTTCCACCACAGGTCATCTGTCCCGGTCTCAATGATAGGCTACCTCGTAATGGCCTCTTTACTTGAAACTCCCAGGCGTTCCGATGTGTAGACTCTTTCGGTTTTAGTCATTCCTTGTGTGGCATCAGATTCCTCTATCTTGGCCTTCCCTTTTCACCGAGCCTCAGCAATATAATCCCAGGGTATTTCTTTTGAATTGAACGGAGGTGTGGTTGATACCGTCACAGTGAAAAGAGTGACCACTTTTACCTCAAATGGAGTGAAGGTGGCCGTGAGTGGAGTTACCTCTACCTTGAATGGAGCTGATACAGTTACCTCAACCTCGATTGGGGGGTGAGTCTGTACCACAATAGGAGTAAGTGTGACTGCCACTTTAAAGTCATTACCTTCTCGAATTAGCCCAATTGACCACTCAGGGTCCCATTCTTCATTTGTCTCTATCACATGTACACCATCACCTCTATGATCAGGAAGGGGATTGTTGCAGACATTAGGTGCGGCTTCCTTTGCCTGTATGATCTTGTTGTCAATTAGCGTATGGATCTTGTCCTCCAATGTTCGGCACTCAGCAGAGGTGTGCACGAGTTTTGTTAGGATTAACCCATTGGGATAGATTTTCTAATGCCACAAAAGGAATAGGAGTGATATAACCTGCGGCTTTTAACCTTTCATACAGTTGGTCGATGGGCTCAATAATGGCAGTGTATTGTCTTGGCGGCTTGCGGTCAAAGTTAGGCCTTGGTCTTGGATAGTTTTGGCGAGTTGGTGGTGAATGGAAGTGTGATAGCTGGGAGTTATAGGTGTGATGGGCAGAGGCTGGTTGGGAATTTCTGGGAGATAAAGGTTGATATGTACGCAGTGATGCTTGGTTTGTGAGTGGAGGTGTTTGATACGTAGGCGGAGGTGATTGATATGGGGGTGTTTGATTTGTGGGTGGAGGTGTTTGATAGATAAATGGAGACTTTGGGCCGTGAACCACCATTACTTCTCCAACCTCTTTTTTCTTTGATATGCCGCCTGATTGTAACGCCTTATTTGTGCCTTGCAGTCCTCGAAATTCGTTACCATTCCGCTCTTGATTCCTTCTTCGATTCTTTCTCCAAGTTTGATAATGTTAGAAAATTTGTGATTTTCGATGACCATCAACCTCTCATAATATTCTAGATCACGTGCCCTAACGAAGAATTTATTCATCTGTTCTTCGTCTAAAGAAGGCATGACCTTGGCCACTTCCAACCTCCAACAAGTAGCATACTCATGAAAAGTGTCAAGAGATTTTCTTCTTTAGGTTCTGAATGTAGAAAACATCTGGTGCATTTTCTATGTTGAACCTGAACTGGTCCATGAAATCTGACGCCATGCTTACCCAATTGGACCATTGCTTGGGATTTTGGCTTATATACCAAGATAAAGAATCCCCAGTAAGGCTCCTCATAAAGAGCCTCATCCGTATCTTTTCATCTTTCTTGACCCAGACAAGCTTGTCACAATAGGTCCTTAGATGAACCCTGATATCACCTGTTCCATCAAACATTTCGAATTTGGGAGGTTTGTACCCCTCCGACAATTCGACATCCAGTTGTATGCACAGATGTTCATAGTTCAAACCTTCTATTCCTTTGTCACCTTCAACATATTGAACTCGGCTTGGTAATGAGTTGGGATTCTGGGGTGAAGTTGCGTATTGACTTAGTGCGGAAGGATTTTGTGGGTGTTGGTTTTGTGTGCTTTGAGGAGGTGCTGGGTTCTTAGTGTTTTGTTGGTTGATGTCAGGGACATTCAGGGTAAGTGATAGGTTGGCCAAGTTACGAACCTGGTCAAGTTCTCCTTGCAGTTCCAGTATATTTTGTTCTAGTCTCAAAACCAGATCATTTGAGGCCAGAGTACTACGGCCATCTGAAATCTCTGCATTCTCAATATTCTCCTTTTGGATCTCACTCAAGTCATCCATTTTTGCTTTTCCTCTACCTTTTGTATTGCTTGGAGGAGGAGCGGGTGGAAGGCCTCTAGATCTGGTATTATACGTTGATTAGTCCAATATGAGTGAACCTACCTAAGGGGATGGGAATAACAAATAAAAGATAATCAAAAACAAAAAGGTAACAAGTCAGTGAGGATCCTGAAACGTTTGCAGTATTTAAACTCATATTGCAGGAATGCAAATTCGTATCCTATTTTAGGAACCCCGTTGTGTCCGAGGTAGGCCTAGTGAAAATAAACTTGGAAAAGTTCTAATTCCAATAAATGCTTCATTTTATAATATAAAAATAGACGAATCCCAAAACGACACTAAGATAATAATAAAAATAAGTTACTACTAGCACTTGGCCTTATTACATTTTTAGGAGAAAGCAAATAAATCTAGCCTATTTGGTGTCATACCCCGAATCCGAGGGACATGACCGGCGCTCGACCGGGTAGCCCTAGTCAAGCGGACCTGAGTGTCTCTCCTACCCCACGTGTTACCCCGCATTTTTCATTACTTATTAGCCAAGAGAAATAACCATTTACAAACAAAACACCTTTTTATTACAAAACATACATATGGTACATGATTCTTAGCGTGGTTTACACTTTACATAACCCAACATGCAAGATACATATTACATAAGTTCATGACCCACATTTCCTGTCTATGGAGCCTCTAAACATGAAAAGGGATGATATCGTACTTGCCGGTACCAAGGCTCCGGCTATACCTTATACAAATACCAAAATAAGACTCCAGAGTAAAGGTGACATGAGCCACGCAGGGTCCCGAAAGGAAAGGGGCTCACCAATTCAGTTGGCGGGAAGGAATGAAGAGCTACGGTCGGTGGACTGGAGTACCAGCTATGGATCCACCTACAATCATAACACGAATGTAGCGCCCCCGGCAAAAGGGACGTCAGTACACTTGAATTGTACTAGTATGTATGAATAAACTTGCTCCAAGTAAACTCAAGCCATATACAAGTAGGTAACAGTAATAGAAACAACAATCAAATGTACAAGGAAAGGAACAATCAAGCCAAACAAGTTTTCAATCTCTCCTGTTTCCCCCTTCCACAATTCCATACCAATGATTTCACAATTTTATCAAATATTTATTTCAATAGTAATTTCGATCACTTTTCCACCCTTATTACCTCGGCCACCCTTATCACCACAACCCGCACCTTATAACTTCGTTTTGCGGTGCGCAACCCGATCCCACCGTACAGTCACAATTCACCAATCAACACAACAACAATCAACAATTCACAAATATCAACAACAACACATCTTAAGAAATAAAATCAACAATTTACACGTATTTCCATAGCCATCAATACTAGTTTCCATCATATCCAACGACTCACATGTGTTTTGCATTACAACGACAATTGCCCACAATAAGCCATAGATGTGATTATCACAATTATTCTAGTTGCATTATTTACGATTTTCTTTCGTCATTTGTTCCTCAATTCTTACTACAAGCACAATCACAATAATTTCATGGATAAGCCACGCAGATATCACATACCAAACATCCGCACGCCACACAAGGCGATTCTACAAAGATCAAGGTTAGCCATACATACCTGGAGCTGAATTACTTTTTTAATATCTACTTCCAACTTTACCAAAAAGCTTGGCAACATCAATCTAGTGCACAAATTAATACATATTTCTTAGAATCAAAGTTCACAATCACTACCCGAACATATTTAGGTTATCAACCCTCCTTCACACAATTCTTTACTCCCACCTAATTTCTCTTACTAGATTTTTAGGTTTTAATAGACATGCATGAGTGTTTAAACTTCCATTTTCAAGAATCAATTCATGCGAATCCCATCTTTTATTTAAATTTGAAAATCAATGAAGGGTTGGGAACCTTACCTGCAAGAATGGAGATGAAGACAATACTCAAGAATTTATGGGCCTGGGCGACGTTGGAAAATCAAATTGATGAAGATGAGACTTTCTCTCTCAAGAACCCTCTCTCCCTTCTCTCTAGTTTTGTCAGAAAAAATGTGTAAAAATGAAGGGTTGGGGTGTTTTATTGAAGAAGAGATCGGATTGAAAAATTAGAAAATCTGGAGCCGAGTCGGGTCTGCGGTCGCACTCTACGATCACAGAGTGGAAATGCGGTCCGCATAATGGACCGCAGAAGTGCTCCTAAAATATGACTTCTCTGCCTGGGTTTGCAACAGAAATGCGGTCCGCATTTCTATTTTGCGGTCGCATATTGCACCACAGAATTGACCTTTACAATTCCTTGAGGAATTTATACGATGGTTATGCGGTCTGCATATGGATTATGCAATCTAATAATTGACCGCATTTTCAACATCAATTTGGACTAACTCGCTGGTTAACTCTGCGATAGAAATGCGGTCGCTGTTTTCTGGAAAATTTTGATTCTTGATTTTTAAGTGCAAAATCAGTAAAAAGGCGCGAAGAATTATACACATTCCTAACACATAATTGGATCTTGGCACTACGAGCTACTAGGTTTTGAGCACAAAATTTTTACGGGGCCTTACATTTGGTCCCAGAAGGACTTTCCCCAGATTCGATCTTCCGAACTCCATCATATAGGTCCCCTTGCTCGCACAGCCCCAACAGTAAGTAGGCTCTGGCAAGATGTCCTCCTTCATCTCCTTCAGCGTTCTGGCAAGTTTCAATCTTTTTTATGACTTTACCTTCCATCTCCACTATTGCTCGCTTCAGATATTCCAGTTTCATGTTGGAAGTGACTGCCATTTCTTTCCATTCTTTGATCAACCTTACATTCCTCTCATGTATTTCCCGGTGCTTATTCTCAAAGTCGTGGACCCTTTTAAACAGCCTATTGTACTTGACTTGAGCTTTAACTTCCTTATCTATGATTATGTTCCCTCGACCGGCCCCTAGTGTCACCATCCATTTCAGATTGTCCTCTGCCCATGCCGGATAGAGAGGCTCACACCCTGCATGATACCTGTCTGGCTCAATGGTATTCTTCTCCATAATGATTTTGTAGTGCCATATGTGCTGAGCTTGGCACTTGTAAGGGACGTCATCGTCGTGAAAGTCTGCCCTAAAATGACTCATCTTCACAACCTTTGGTACAACCTATTTTCTGTCTACTTGCCTCATAACTCTCATAGGGACATATGGGTATATCCCTCTTAACCTGATCAACACCAAGTGCGGAGCATCCCTGGATCTGATAATAAATTTGTTCGTTGGGAACCATTCAAAAATCCATTGCACTTGTTCCTCGGTCAGATTGTCGAAGAACTCTACCCATTCTTTGGTGCTTTCCGACTGAGCAAATCTGTTCGGAATGTAAGTCATCTGCTTTGGGTGATGAAAGGCAATATAATCGTTCAAAGTCCTTCACAAAAATTCTTGGCGATAGCGACCCTTTTGGAAATGCTCCAACAACCATAATTGCAGCAATAAATTACAACCCTCGAAATGCTTGACCCCTCTTTGATAGTATTCTAGAGCCCTGTAGATGTCGACTATGATCATGGGGACTATGGTATATGTTTGTCCATTAATACCTTCCATCAAATTCTTGGTGACTATGGCCAACCTAGTATGGATTCTTCCCTTTTTCATTGGGAACACTATCAGGCCTAGGAAGCACACAATGAATACAAACACTTTGCGGTGGAGAAGTGAGTGATATATCATCATTAAGTAAGGAAATGCTTGATATGGCATACCTCTCTTACAAATATTTGAAAGGTATGTAAGAATCCTTCAAGCATACTAGGTCGACATTCTTCTTCAAAAAAACCCCTGCCCGTATGTTTTTCCGGTACCAATAGCCCAGGAATGTCCCAAGTCAATCCTGCAAGCCCTCTAATTTCCTCTAGAAGGGGTGTCATTTCTATGTCGCTTAAACAAAACACAACCCTTTCACTATCCCAGAATAAAGTGGCAGTCTCAATCAATTTGTTGTTTCGCTCAATATTTAGCAAGGAAGGCAAGTTACCCAGGTACTTTTTCACATGTTTCTTGTCACTTGAGGAAAGGTCCTCCCACCAATCTAGAAACAATGGTGGGATATTGCTAACAATACCGAATCTGGGGACCTCATGCCTCATTTCTGCAAAACAAAAGGGTTAGAACTTGCCCCACTGGAATCGACTATTTGTACATTTATGATCAACATATCGACATTTAGTTCTCCAAGTTAATGCACAGAACGTGGTTTTGCCCGTTGGGATTATGGAAAACCTGATGGACTTTGGATAAGACTTATCTTAAAGGATCATTATGTGGACAACATAACTTATCCGACTAGGTTTGACCATGATGCATGCACATTTTTAATCAGAGTAAGGTTTCTATGGGGTTTTAGACTGGTACCCTCAAGCGGACAACTCTAGGGGGAAGGCACAAAATCGTTGACTGCACTGCTGATCGACTGGTTTTATCGTAAATAAGCATTTCCAAAGTTAAGGTTAATAAATGGGAAGAGTGCAACCACTCATTAAAGCATTTCTATAGGATTTGATACGTACAAGTGCAATATGATGCAGAGCATGATTTATACAACAGTTAATAACATGTAGTCAAGCATTTGCACGTATGGAAAAATAAATACAATACTTAAATAATTGAAAGACAGTTACAGGAAAAGAAAACAAAGAGACAAGTTAGTTTCAGGGATAAAGAACCATAAACGCATAAAAATGGACAATTAAATTCAAATAAGGGAAAAGGGTAAGAGATAAAGCATGCTTGGACTAATTTACAAAATGATAAGTTCGTTATGGTAAGAGACTAAAGGTATCCCCAGCAGAGTCGTCATGCTGTCGCGCCACCCTTTTTCCCCTCCGCGGAGAGAGAAGAGTCTGGCTTTCAACATTCATGGGGTGGTAATAACTCCTTTCCTTTTTGGGAATTGGGTATTAGAAGAGTTGCCACCTAACGGATCATGGTGCGTTAGGTAACCTAGAGTAATTAACTCATGGATTAGTTTGTGTTACGAAATATTAGGGTAAGGGCTCGAAATAACCTTGAGGGGAAGATGTTAGGCACCTCTTGCGGTCCACAACGATGGGTCCCAGCCGAACTTATATTTATGATAACTATCCATTAACACATAAATAGTTTGAATAAATTAATTGGAAAGTAAAGCTCGCTGAATAACTTAAATAATTAGAACAAGTTGTATAAAACAAAGTTTTAAACAAAAGGAATTTTGGAAAAAAGGAGGAATCCTAGGTTGGTTAGCCTATAGGATCACCCCACATAATGTTCGGTAAACACTCCTCAATGAGGGGATTCATGTGATATTAGCGCGTAGTCATCATGTACTATATATACCCTTCCCATTCCCTTAGTGGTCATTGAAGCGAGTGTTGGTCAACAATCTCTATTGTGTGTTATTACTCGTCCCTTCTTAATAGTCATAGAGAAAATTTAGGACCTCTGCCTATAGGTAGTTCTATACAGACCCCTAAGGTTTTAAAAGTAAAAATACTAAGGTAACAAGCAAGAACAATTAGGACCTTAGCAGATAAAAAAAAGCAATTAAAGACTCAAGTTTACCTCCTCAAAAAACACACATAAGCAGCATGACTCAAACACAAATAAGGGCCTTTGGTTAAACAGTATCCTAAGACATAATGGCTAAGAAAATAACAAGACACAAAAGATAGGGAGCTTATTTACTCAAAAGTAATGGCCCTATCAGTTTGCCTACTGATTTATTAAGCATGTTAAAAAATCAGAATGACATTTAAGTAACAGAAACAATTTCAGAGTTACAGGATTTTGAAAACGCCCTACAGGCTTGCCTATACGTGAAATACTGATAGCTACATTTTATATAGTAAAACAAGGAAGTTTTTTTTAAATAGAGTCTTGAATCCTTATAGGCATGATGTCTAATGATAGATTAGGGTAGTTTTTGAAAGAACTCATTTCAGAAAAAATAAACCACTAATTAAACTAGTTTCGAAGTAAACTAATTGCGAACTTGATTGATTTATTTAAACTAAACTGGTTTAAATCCATAGGCAGAATTTCTAGTGTTGTCCCCTATAGGAATGATGTATAATTATTTAAACCTAATTTTAGAAGTTGTAGGCATGATAACAAATGAAAACACTTGTAAACACTCGTTATAATAGAAGTTAAACTAGACCATATCCTATATGCATCTACTCCTGAAGTGGACTTTAAGACATATAAGCATGATTTCTATTATTTGAACTACTTAAAACCTATAGGCAAGATTTCTAACATAGCAAATATATAAAGTCCAATTGGCATGGTTTTATATTTGGTAAGGCAAACATAGCAAAATATAAAATCCTACAGGCATAGTTTCTACCCGTATTACCCCACAAATGTGTACCTACCCACCATTTTTCACTAGTTATAACAATATTCATTTAAAAATTATTACAGGCCATATGAATGAATTACATAAGTAGATAAGAAAAAATTAGGAAGTTATTCTATAGGGAGGAATTGATGCAATAAAAGAAACATGTTGTTTTGAAACTTTTAATTAAAATTAGGACATACTAGTAAAGTGATAGAAAACAAAAGTTGAAGGATAGGAGAGCACAATAGCTAGCTTTGGCTTGCAGCCTGCTAACTTAGAACAGTAGTAAGTAATCATAAAAGAGAGCCAGAGAGTTTGGAGTGCGAGAAAGAGAGTTTTCTGAACCAATGTGTTCGTGTTTGTGTTAATTAAAGATGTGTGTATATAGTAGTTCAAAATTAGATAAAAATAATGCAAGAATCATAGTAGCATAGTAATTATGGAACCAAATACTTATCAGAATCAAATCAGTGCAAGTAACCCTTTAATTAAGGGGTAATCAACCAACGGTAATAGGAAGAAATGATTAAGGAAAGAAATCAAGTAGAGCATAAGGTACAAAATAAACAATTAGGGATAAGTACTTAGGGGTTCAATTAAAGAAACAGCTAATGAAGAATCAGTAAAATACTCGATTAATCCAAATAAGGTAAGGAAAAAAATAAAGTTGCAGAATATGGAAATAATCGAAAATCAGCATATAGTAAATTATGGAATCAAGGATTCGAAATACTGATTTAAGGAGAGTAACGTCGGTTTCCATGAATAAGCAAGTAAACAAGTTAAAACAGTAGAATCAAAAGTCTAAAAGGGAGTTTTTCAAATCAAACCAAGAAACAAGGAGCTCGGAGTTAATCAAGGAGAGTCATGAGGCAGTGTTTTCAATGTATAAATAGAGTGAGATATGAGTAACCAAAAATAGCAAGCAAAGAAAGAAGTCTTGACCAGTCAAGATGAACACAATCATACAGAGTTGATGCAAGTTAGGCAGAAGAAACTCAGTAAAAACACATACAATGTGAGATAGTCACAGAAACTCAAACAAGAACAGGCTAATCACAAAATCAAACGAAGAAACCTAGAAAAATTAGGGCTTTCAACATAGACGAGTTGAAGAGGTAGTGAAATCATAGAATCAGTCAAAATATGCAAGAAATATAAGTTTAAACACAAAGAATCAGTTTAAACAAAGTTTTAGAAGAAGTTCCGAAAACCCTAACTTTAGAAGAAGAAGAAGAAAATACTTGAAATCACATTGTTCTCATAAAGAGTTTCAAGGATAGTGTAAAATATCAAAGAAACAAACTCAAATCATTTTAAAATTTGTACAGATCTATGAGATGTATGTATAAATTAGGGTTTCAGAAGAAACCCAAATAGAGATGAAAGAACATGTCTAAAATCCCAAGGATCGTAACAAGTACAACACGATTTTGCTCGAATCACACTGAAGTGGCCAAGAACGGACAAGTGATGAACCCTAGATGCAAGTCGGCATGGCCCAGGGCCCTTGAAGACCTTAGAGAAGTCAAGCATGACATTAGATGAGCCATTCGAGCCTTAAGAGTTGATGGGAGATCACTAGAGAAGAGAGGTCGGCGGTTAAAGGGGCCAAGGTTAGGTTGAGTTACTAAGAGAGGAGAATAGATGAGAGAATACAAAGGCGGCGGTCTCTGAAGAATGAGATAGGGCTAGGATCGCTTAGAGTTAAAAAAAGAAAGGAACAGATGTGGGCCGTTGATCTTTTAAATCAATGGCCAGGATTTGACGGGTCTTGGGTCAGGTAGGCGGGTTTAGGGTTTGGGTCGGATAATTTAATACGAAATTGGGCTGGTTATTGGGTTTAATTGAGGCTATGATTGGCATGCAATCTGGCTATATTTTAAATAGCCAATTTATCCTACATAATTTATAATAAATAATAAATAATTTTTAAAAAATAATTTTGTATACTAAAATGATTTAAAATAGATTTTTAACATTTTAAAAATATAGAAGGTCGATTTTATGCATATAAATGTAATTATATATTAATAAGGTTAATATTCAATTATATGTAATTTAGCTTTAAAAATACAAAATCCAATTATAAAAATGTATAAAAAATATTTTAACCATATTTTGCTATAAATATAAGATTTAAATGACTAAATAACCACAACAATAATTTGAGGGATAATTATTGGGGATTTTATGAGTAAAAGAGAAGAAAATAAATTAATTTAAAATCTTTAAAAATTATAAAAGCATTGTGCATGTTTATGTGTGCACATTTATGCTATTTTAAAAGTGTTTATGCATATTAAAAATATATAGGGAAAATTGGGTATCAACAGCCCATATTTTTCAAATCACATCATCTCTCACTCACTTTGGCCAAAATTATTCATCATTTTCTTTACCCGACAAGTCTTTCATCATTTTCGGGTAAAGAGAGACAGCTGTTGATACCCAATGTTGTCCTAATTTTTAAAAAAATAATTTTATATACTTTTAAAATATCATTTTGCTTTATTACATAATTTACAAGATTTACGCAAGCAGTTTCTATAATTTTCCATAATTTTAGAGCTTAAAAATATATTTTTCTTGCATTTAAATTGCTTGAATATTTATTAATTACTCCTTCAAATTATTTTGTGATGACATAATTACTTAAAATTATTATCTTGCATCTATTATACATGTTTCATATCTTTTTACTTTATTTTATATAATCACATTAGTATTTCTAGGCCACTCGCATAATTTAAAGACTATATAAATCCCTCCCCATTCCCTTTTGAGATAGACCTTGAATCGCCAGATTTTACTATAATTTGAAGTTATTGTTCTATTGTTTTCTCATTTTTTTGTTCTATATTTTGATTATTAGTTGGCTGAAAGCCAAGGCCACCAGGATTTAATTTTTTAACCTTTTCTTAGTGTGGGCACTGTCTAAGGTTCATTTGAAGCCCTTGGAGACTCTGACGCACTAAGATTCTAGTTTCTTGCTATTTGTTGATATTTAGAGTATTCTGGAACTTGTTCTTTCTTGTTGTCCGTTTAACTGGTAAGTCTCCTGGAATTTACAACTTCGTTCTTATGTGTTCATAGTTTGCATATTCTTACCTATGAAATTCGTGGCCTAATATGTTTCTGGGTTACTTCTGTGTGCAACCTTGTTAGATTTGCACTTGTTTTGAGCCACTTTAGCATTAAATTTTACCTAAAGCTGCCAATTTTGAGATATGTTATTTAAATATGCTATACCTGAATTATTTAGACCCTCTTAAGTTCATATTATTCTACTGTCTTAAGTTCATATTAGTCTACTATCTTAAGTTAATATTAGTCTACCGTTTTGATACCTGAATATCTACATTTGCTATTGCTATTTGACATAAGATTGCTTTCCCACTCTATTTTAAATTCCTGTAATGGTTGACTTGTATTTCCAATGTGTTCTAATCTATGATAAGATCCTCACTATCAATTATGACTTGCTCTCCTATTAATATGCCCCTCAGTATGTCCTTGATTTGCATGGTTTTTTAGACTTAGTGATTATTTGCTACCTTTGGAATGGCTATCATAATTATGTCTACTTACCATGTCAGATACTGTTTTGCTTCATGATATAGGTTAACATATATGTCTTTTGATATTATGATGGATACTTAGCATAATTTGGACCCTTAAGCTTAAAACCTTCTAAGTTAGTGCCCTACTTAGACTAGTTTGGTATTATGCACCTTTGTATGTTAATCTTGTAATCTCAGGGAACTTAATTCTCCTCTAAATTTCAATGTGCTTTCTACCAATGTGTTACTCCTTGCTAAGTGTAGAACCTGTAATAGTCATCAACCTCTAAGTCTTGTTGACCTTCTCAAATAACATGTTCTGTGTTTTTAACTTTGCTATGTCTGCTTTCTAAAAATACAAGTGTATCTCTTCAAAATTTTGCCCCTCAATCATTGTTCTCTCACTCTCATTTGTTACTTTCACTATTCTGAAACTATCACTCTTAGTCGGTTGAAAGCCAAGGACACTCAGTTCTTTCCTTATTCTAACTATAGAATAAACAAACTGGTAGTCTAAGTGATTTTTGGGTAATTCAATGTCCGGGCCATATGGACAATCTATGGTTGTTTCTTTAGGTTTGAGTTCCTTTATGATTTGTGGGTTGTATTAATGAATAGGGCCCTTTGTTGAGATCTGGGTACGCCATTTGTGAAGAAAGAAGTTTGTTAAAGGTCCATGAAATACTAGGTACCTCCTTTGGGCTTATTATGGGTCCATTATTATCTTTCGTGTAATATTTGTACTTATATTTATCATCTGGCTTGTAAATATTTTGTAATAAACAATTGAGGTGTTAGTGAAATTGAGGAAATAGGCGTACTCTAAATGTTTCCATGAAAGGGTAGAAAATATGCCTATATGGTTCATATGATCTATTAGTTATTTTATTCAACTTGCCATATATGCTATTCACTTTCCATGTACACAGGTAGAAATCATGCCATTAAGAGAATCACACACTCACACAACTTGTGTACTATCAAAACATAAGTATTTTATCTATTCTTATGTCTACTTCTAGACAACATGCCTATAGGAAACAAAAATATCAATGATCATTCTTTCAATTTGCATAACTACAGCATATTCATTAGAAATCATGCCTATGGGATTTTAATAAGTTAATTTACCATTGTTAACATATTACTCACCTAAAAAACTGTCACGACCCCAACCCCAGTCGTGATGGTGCCCAACACATTGCTAGGCAAGCCTGACCAACTATCAACCTCAACCCATTTCTTATAAGATTCGTTACCTGCTACTATAGTTTAAATACCAATTTAGCATAATAAAAGTCTGAAACAGTAAGTTAAGTATGCGGAAGTCAAAGATAATACCACTACATAGCCCACCGATCTAGTGTCACAAGTCAAGAGCCTCTATCACAAGTCTGAACAACTTAATACAGAAAATGTCCAGGAATGCGGAAAATAATAAGATAGAAGGAGAAATCGGGTCCGCGGACGACATGTAGCTAACTCAATAACTCTGAAAAATGCTGATCAACGGGAAAGCTCTCACTCAGCCTCTGGAACACCTGGATTTGCACACAAGGTACAGGGCGTAATGTGAGTACTCCCACCCAGTGAGTAATAATTATAAATAATGGCTGAAATCATGAAAACACGTAAAGGCACAAAGCACTTCTATATCAAAATAGTAAAAATCACTTAAGTAGTAAACCAGTGAAGATGTCAAATGAAATCCCTTTAAAGCAGGTAAAACAGGTAATTTAGCAGGTAAATCACAATTTGAAATTTGCCCCTCGGGCTCGCTCTCACCACTTAGCACTCATTCTCAGTACCCAGCTCATATATCTCTCATAATAACAAAAATCAGAATAACCGCTGCGGCGTGCAGCCCGATCCGTATATCGCTGCGGTGTGCAGCCCGATCCATAAAGATAGTCGACTGCGCTCACAGGGGGTGTGCAGACTTCGAAGGAGCTCCTACATCTCAAGCGCTATATTGCTGCGGCGTGCAGCCCCATCTACAACATATATAATATCCTCATCGTGGGGTTCTCAACCCCTCTCAGTCATTGATCTCATAGCCCTTCGGTCACAATAATTGAAGATAGGGATCTCAGCCCACACATTCCTCTCATTTAGAAATAAAATGATAAAACCAGTTCAAACTATTTAAAACAGATATAAACATGACTGAGGCTATGATTTTTAACAAGAAAAGTGAGGAAAACCAATCAAAATCCCTGAAGGATTCAAATATTTGGTGCGAAGCCCAAATACGGCAATTAGCCCAAATCATGATAATAATAAATAAGATTCAGTCAAATAAGCGGTAAACTCATCAATCGGGACGGACCAAGTCACAATCCCCAACGATGCTCTATCCCACACTCGCCATCCGGCGTGCAAGTCATTTCAATATAGCACTACAATGTGCAATCCAGGGTTTCAAACCCTGAGGACATCATTTAACATTATTACTCACCTCGAACAGGCTAAATATCTAGCTCGCGATGCTTTTTCCTCTCGAATCGGCCTCCACGTGCGTCGAATCTAACCAAAATTAGAATGAATACGTCACAATATGCTAAGGGAACAAAGCCCAAGCTAAAACAATAAAAAATATAAAAAATCCCGAAATTAGCAAAACCCAAGCCCCAGACCCACTTCTCGAAACTCAAAATTTTTTACATTAACGTGTTCCTTTTCACTCCACGAGTCTATGCATATAAAGAACACCAAAATCGGAGTCCAAATGACCCCTCAAATCCTTATTCAAACGTTCAAAATCCCGAGCCCTAGCTCTTCCATTTTTGTTCAAGTTACCATGGGTTTATAGCTAGATTTCACAATAAAATCATGTTTTAGGTTCATAAATCTTACCTCCAATCACTTCTCCTTGAATCCCTCTTAAATTTCCCTCAAAGAGCTCTCAAAATACGCAGCTATGGTGGAAAAAATGGCTAAAAATCGCGGATGAAATGTTTAATAACTCACTGCCCAGTTCTGGAAATCCTTTATCGCGAATGCGGTCAAACCCACGCGTTCGCGATGCACAACTTAACTTGACCCAAAAATAACATTTCGCGAATGCGTCACCACACACGCGAATGCAATGCTTCCACTTCCACAACTATGCGAACTCGAGCCCTTAGCTGCGAACGCAAAGAACAAATATACTGGACCCCAAATCCTCATACGCGAACATTACCAAGCGAACGCGAAGCACCAGATGAAGACCTTCCACAAACGTGGACCCCCAACCACGAATGCAAAGAGCAAAACACATGCCTTCCAAAATCTTTCTACGCGATCGTGGGGGACCTCACGCGATCGCGAAGACCAAAATTCATCTGCGAATGCTGCCGCAGTTTCTTCAATCTTCCAAGACTCAAAACTTCCCATTAGCCTTCCGAAATCACTCCGAGGCCCCCCGGGACCTCAACCAAAAGTACCAACACATCCTAAAACCTCATTCAAACTTGTTCCAATCATCAAAACACCTCAAACAATACCAAATCCATCAATTCACATTGAATTCAAGCCTAAGTTTTCTAAAAACTTCCGAAACACGCTTTTGATCAAAAACCCAACCAAAACACATCCAAATGACCTAAAATTTTACACACACATCCCAAATCACATGACGAAGCTACAACAACTATTAGAATTCCATTCTTACCCTCGAATCAAAATCTCACCTACCAACCGAAAATCACCAAAATACTAACTTCGCCAATTCAAGCCTAATTCTACATCGGGCCTCCAAAACCAATTCTGATCACACTCCTAAGTCACAAATCACCTTCCGAAGCTAATCGAACCATAGAAACTTGCATACGAGCCCTCTAACATGTAAGTCAATATCCGGTTGACTTTTCCAACTTAACCCTTCTTAAAAGAGACTAAGTGTCTCATTTCTTACCAAATCCAATCGGAACGCAACCTAAATAACTTGATCACACAAAACACGGATAACAAAGCATAAAAAAGCAGAAATGGGGGAAATGGAGCAGTAAATCATGAGACGACTGGCCGGGTCGTCACATCCTCCCCAACTTAAACAAATGTTCGTCCTCGAACGAGTCAAGAAACATATCTGAAGCCTCAAATAGGTGAGGATATTTGCTCTGCATCTCTCGCTCATTCTCCCAGGTAAAACAAGAATCTCACGGGGCATACCCAAATAGTAAGAAAAATATGAGGACACATAAGAAAAGGTGGATCCGAGATCAAATAACACAGAGGCATCTATGTGGCAGACAGAAATAATACCTGTAATGACACCATCTAAAGCAATGGCATATGTCCTGCCTAGAATAGCATAGAAACGAGAATGGCCACTGCCTGATCGACCTCCCCCTCTAGGGCGACCCCTAGCTAGCTGACCTCCACCTCTATCTATCTGGGCGGGTGGTAAAGTAACTGGAGCAGAAGTTGAGGTCTAACCCCTCTGCTGAGATGAGCTAGCAACACGACAAAGACACTACCTCCTCGTATGTACAAAATCTCTACACTCGTAGCAACTCCCAGGTGCTAGGAAAGGGGACTGAAGGGAACCCCTCACACTGGAGTGACCAGTAGAAGAACCTGATACGGAAGAACCCTAGACTGATGGGGAACGAGATGAAATCTGAGCTGGGAGGGCGCTGAGTGATGACTGGCCCTGCTAAGACCCATGATAATCACAACCTGAAGATGCCCTACGATACTCTGGATGGGCCGACTGAGCGGGCCTGAAAGAACGACCTCTACCATACTGAAACTGGCCCATCAAAGGAGCACCATTGAAATTGCCAGAACCTCGAGGCCTCTTGGCCTCCCTCTCCTCTCGATCTTGACGGCGAACCATCTAAATCTCTCGAGCGATATCAACTACCTCCTCGAATGTAGCACCTAATACTCTCTCTCTAGTCATAATAATACATAGATGATAGTTAAGTCCATCAATAAATCTCCTGATCCTCTTGTGATCAGTCGGAACCATCCAAACGGCATGACGATCCAACTTAGAAAACCTCATCTCACATTGGGACATGTTCATATCCCTCTGTCTCAACCACTCAAACTGTCTGCACAACGTCTCTCTACGGGACTACGGTACATACTTCTCCAAGAAGAGAGTGGAGAATTGCTGCCATGTAAGGGGCGCTGCACCAATCGGCCTACGTCTCTCATATGCCTCCCACCAAGTGAAGGCAGCCCCAGAAAACTAAAAGGTGGTAAATGCCACATCATTAGACTCAAGAATCCCTGCTGTACGGAGCCTCCGTTGATACTTGTCCAGAAAACCCTGGGCATTCGCGCCCTCAGCACCATTAAATAATGGAGGCTGCTCAAGATGCCGCTGCTCATCATCCGGTATAACTAGAACCTTGAACTCCTGCACTGGTGCAACCGGCTGAGCTGTAGGTGCCTCCAGCGTCTGTAGTCCCTGCACTACCTGCTCAGGTATGCGAGCAGCGGGGGTCAGATTGCCTCCCCTGGCCTGTGAAATAGATGCTGCTGTGGTGGCTGAAACTGCCTGAGCCAGGCCAGTGCAAACTGTCAAGATCTGTGCCAAGGCCTCTTGTAGGCCCGGGATCATGATGGGTACAGCTAGTGCCTGAACTAGTGCTGTTGGAGCCTAATCCTGAGTTGGGGAAACTGGTGGATCAACAGGCACTGCCCTCGCTGCTCTGCTTCTGCCACAACCACGACTGCGTCCACGGCCTCTGGTGGCCTTAGTGAGTGGTACTGGTGGTCATCCACCTAGTCCGGTAGCGCGAGTCCTCACTATCTATGAGAGAATAGAATAAAGACAAATTTAGTACTCAGATCAACAAGTTCGCACGACAAGAATTTCAAAGAGATAAAGTTTTTCCTAAAGGTTCTGCAGCCTCTCTAGGATAAATACAGACGTTTTCGTACCGATCTGCGAGACTCTACTAAACCGGCTCATGACTTGCGAGACCTAGTTAACCTAGGCTCTGATAGCAACTTGTCACAACTCCAACCCCGGTCGTGATGGTGCCCAATACATTGCTAGGCAAGCCTGACCAACTATTAACCTCAACCCATTTCTTTGAGATTCATTACCAGCAACCATAGTTTAAATACCAATTTAGCATAATAAAAGTATAAAACAGTAAGCAAAGTATGCGGAAGTCAAAGATAATACCACTACATAGCCCACTGATCCGGTGTCACAAGTTAAGAACCTCTATCACAAGTCTAAACAATCTAATATAGAAAATGTCTAGGAATGCAAAAAATAATAAGATAGTAGGAGAAATCGGGTTTGCGAATGACATGTAGCTACCTCGATAACTCCGGCAAATGCTGATCAACGGGAAAGCTCTCACTCAGCCTTTGGAACACCTGGATCTACACTCAAAGTGCAGGGAGTAATGTGAGATCTCCGATCCAGTGAGTAATAATTATAAATAATAGCTGAAAGCATGAAAAAACATAAAGGCACAAAGCACTTCTATATCAAAACAGTAAAAATCACTTAAGCAGTAAACCAGTGAAGATGTCAAATGAAATCCCTTTAAAGCAAGTATAACAGGTAATTTAGCAGGTAAATCACAATTTGAAATCCGCCCCTCAGGCTCGCTCTCACCACTTAGCACTCATTCTCAGCACTGGGCACATATCTATCATAATAACAGAAATCAGAATAACCGCTACGGTGTGCAGCCCGATCCGTACATCGATGCAACATGCAGCCCGATCCATATAGATAGTCGACTGCGCTCATTGGGGGTGTACAGGCTCCGAGGGGCTCCTACAGCCCAAGTTCTATATTGCTACGGCACGCAACCCGATCCATAACATATATAATATCTTCACTGTGGGGCTCTCAACCCCTCTCAGTCGTTGACCTCACAGCCCCTCGGGCACAATAATAGAAGATAGGGATCTCAACCCACACATTCCTCTCATTAAGAAACAAAATGATAAAACCAGTTCAAACCGTTTAAAATAGATAGAAACATAACTGAGGCTATGATTTTTAACAAGTAAAGTGAGGAAAACCAATCAAAATCTCCGAAGGATTCAAATAGTTGGCGCGAAGCCCAAATATTGCAATTAACCCAAATCATAATAATAATAAATAAGTTTCAGTCAAATAAGCGGTAAACTCATCAATCAGGACGGACCAAGTCACAATCCCCAATGGTGATATACCCCACACTCGCCATCCGACGTGCAAGTCACCTCAATATAGCACTACGATGTGCAATTCGGGGTTTCAAACCCTCAGGACATCATTTAACATCATTACTCACCTCGAACTGGCTAAATCTCTAGCTCACGATGCCTTTGCCTCTTGAATCGGCCTCCACATGCGTTGAATCTAACCAAAATCAGAACGAATACGTCACAATATGCTAAGGGAACAAAGCCCAAGCTAAAACAATCAAAAAATATCAAATCTTGAAATTAGCAAAACCCGAGCCCCGGGCCCACTTCTTGAAACTCAGAAATTTTTACATCAACGGGTTCCTTATCACTTCATGAGTCTATACATATTAAGAACATCAAAATCGAAGTCCAAATGACCCCTCAAATCCCAATTCAAAAGTTCAAAATCCCAAGCCCTAGTACTTCCATTTTTATTCAAGTTCCCATGGGTTTCTAGCTAGATTTGACAATAAAATCATGTTTTAGGTTCATAAATCTTACCTCCAATCACTTCTCCTTGAATCTCTCTTCAATTTCTCTCAAAGAGCTCTCAAAATACTCAACTATGGTGGAAAAAATGGCTAAAAATCGCGGATGAAATGTTTAATAACTCATTGCCCAGTTCTGGAAATCCTTCATCGCGAACGCGGTCAAACCCACGCATTCGCGATGCACAACTTGACCCAAAAATAACCCTTCGCGAACATGTCACCACACCGCGAACGCGATGCTTCCACTTTCACAACTACGCGAATGCGATCCCTTAGCTGCAAACGCGAAGAACAAATATACTAGACCCTAGATCCTCATACGGGAACGCGAACATTACCATACGAACGCGAAGCACTAGATCAAGACCTCTCATGAACGCAGACCCTCAACTGTGAACGTGAAGATAAAAACACCTGCCTTCCAGAATCCTTCTACGCGATCGCGAGAGACCTCACGCGATCGTGAAGACCAAAATTCATCTGCAACTGCTGCTGCAATTTCTGCAATCTTCCAAGACTCAAAACTTCCCGTTAGTCATCCGAAATCACCCCAAGGCCCCCGGGACCTCAACCAAAAGTACCAACATATCGTAAAACCTCATTCAAACTTGTTCCAATCATCAAAATACCTCAAACAATACCAAATCCATCAATTCACATCGAATTCAAGCCTAAGTTTTCTAAAAACTTCCGAAACACGCTTTTGATAAAAAACCCAACCAAAACACATCCAAATGACCTGAAATTTTGCACACACATCCCAAATCACATGACGAACCTACAACAACTCTCAGAATTCCATTCCTACCCTCGAATAAAAATCTCACCTACCAACCGAAAATTACCAAAATACTAACTTTGCCAATTCAAGCCTAATTCTACATCGGGCCTCCAAAACCAATTCTGATCATACTCCTAAGTCACAAATCACCTCCCAAAGCTAATCGAACCATAGAAACTTGCATCTGAGCCCTCTAACACGTAAGTCAACATCCGATTGACTTTTCCAACTTAACCCTTATTAAAAGAGACTAAGTGTCTCATTTCTTACCAAATCCAATCCCTACGCAACCTAAATAACTTGATCACATAAAACACGAATAGCGAAGCATAAAGAAGCAGAAATGGGGGAAACGGAGCGGTAATTCATGAGACGATTGACCGGGTCGTCACAAAAACATGTCTATAGGGACTAAGTATAATAAAAGTTAGTTCCTTATTCCACTATTAGAATGCATGCCCATAGGATCAAACACGAGTAATTCTGAGCATTTCCAATAGTTTCCAATGTCCCTTACTACGTAAATCACTTAAAAAATCATGTATATAGGTTTAGTAACTAATAACCTGTAATTTTAATAATCAGCATGCAATAATTGTATAATTATTTAGAAATCATGTCTGTAAGTGGCTCCTTGCATCTGAAATTGTCTGTACTTTTGAATCCAAGGCCATATAAAAACAATGTTGATAGGGTTTAAATGGATTTAATTCGCCTCAATTCTGAAACTGTCTAACGCCTAATGTGAGAATTTGCTTGTGTGTTTTTATTGTCTAAGTGTGGAGGCTAACTTCAACCCTTAATTACCTTTATATGAAGTCCAAAATTATTTTATATTTTACCTAGTTTTATCATTATGAGCAACCTAAATAAAGTCTCGAACCACCCTAAATCCAATGCCTCATGGACCACATGTATGGGACAGATAGTTCACGCATAGGGAATGACTTAGAATTGAATTAGAGAGCTTAATTAAACAACTTTAACATAGCAATCGGGTAGTAAGATATGATAGTCTGTGCCCGCTGAATAATATACTCCCTATCTTAAGGGAGTTGAGAAGTATTATTTATATTACATGGGGTGATCCTTTAGGCTAAAAAACTTAGGACCCCCCTCCTCTTCTTTATACATTTGGTCATCCAATATAGACCTATTAGTTATATCTTTATAGTCATTATTGTGTTATAATAAATTTCTTTGATCCTTACTCTCTTTATTTATCTTGCCTAATTATAATCCATATAATCTTAAGTTCAGTCGGGACCTACAGTTGTGGACCTTGAAGAGTGCCTAACACCTTCTCTTTGAGGTAATTTGAGCTCTTACCCGATATTTGGTGGCGTTGACTTGTCAGACAGAGTTATCTACATAATAAATGCCCTAACGCACCTTAAAATCGTTAGGTAGTGACTCTTCTTCTTTTATCACTCTATCTCCCATATAAAAGAATTATGAAACGTCAAAATCCGCTTTCACGAGAAAATGGGGTGCGACGGCATGGCGACTCTGCTTGGAATATACTTAGGATTTTACCATAATGAACTTGGCTTATGTGGATTTTTTTCTTTGTTATAAAATGCACATCACTTCCCTTCCCCGCCTTTATTTGTTTACATTTGTTATAACATGCACATCCCTTCCCTGTTCACCATCATTTGCTATAACTGCTCTTCATTTATTTTAAAGACTACTATACCATGCCTCTCTCATCCATATTCCTTACTTGCTTTGTTACATTTTCTCATATACTCCACAAACTAACTTCTTTCTTTCTCTTTCTTTTTATGTTTTTCATGTTTCACCTTAATACTGTATTCACTGCTTTTACATATTTATCATGCAAATACTTGACAACGTGTTATTATCTCTTCATAAAGCATGCTCTATATACATACTCCACACGTGCCAATTATCAACATGGCGGCACTTGATGAGTGTCTGTGCTCTTCTAAAACTACCATTTTTAAATTGGAAAGGCTTATTTGTGGTAGACTAGTCGATCAGTGGTGCAATAGACGGTTCTGTTCCTTTCTCTCTCAAGTTGTCTGCTTGAGAGTACCAGTCTAGACCATTCTAGAAACCTTACTCCACCATCAAATGTGCATGCATCATGTTATACCTAGTACAAGTTAGGATGTTATTAATGTAATAACCCGCTAGGATAACATAGGAAGCATACTGGAAAGGGTCTCGGCAAGAATCTCCAAGGGATCACCAAAACGGTATAGCAGAAGTGCCGTGGTAAAACTTTTAGGCTTGGGTACGAATATACTTGGCAAGAGTACCAGGATTGGTCACCACTATGGTGCGGTCCTTTATTATCCGTTGGAAGATCCGGTACCACATTTTCACCAAATTTCATCAAGCTAACATAATGTGGGGATTTGAAGAAAATAAAGCCTTAGCTGGCATAAACAAGCTGTTTCTGGATGAAGAAGATATGGATTGCGGTGCGATAGTTGAAGAGGAGGAGGAGGAGGACGACGACCTTATCATTCAGACCGTGGGAAAGGGATTTTTTCTCAAAAATTTGACTGTTGCACGATCCCGGGCCCATCGAGTTCCTCGGTAGCCTAGCAATTAGCATCAAATATTTTAAAGCAATTTTTTTGAGTATCTAAGACTTTTTCAGTATTTTGTTTTAAACATATTTTTCTTGAAAAAATTGCTCGAGTCATTGAGCCGTACTGGTTGACGTTTTTTCGAGATTTTATTAATGCATTGCTATTTTTAATATTCATTTTTGTTGATACCTAATTTTTTTATATATATTTTTAGTATATATATGTACCTTTAAAATAGCATATATGCATATATAAACATGCATAAGTATTTTTTATAAAAAAAATTTATAATTTTAAAGACTTCAAATTGATTTATTATTCCCTTTTTATTCATAAAATTTTTAATAATTATTTTTATGGTGATTTAGCCATCTAAATTCTTTATTTATGCCAAATTATTTTTTAAATAGTTTAGTGTATTTTTTATAACTGCATTTGTATTTTTTTAGCTAATTTACATATAGTTGCGATACTAGCCCTATTAATGCATAATTACATTGTTGACGCATAAAATGATCTTTTATATTTTTAAAAATATTAAATAGCTTTTTAAAATCATTTTAGTACACGAAGTTATTTTTCAAAAATCATTTATTAGTTCTTATAAATTATATAGTGTTGAAATGTCTATTTAAAATCTAGCCTAATTTCATTTCAATTTCAGCCCCGATACCGAGCCCAATTTTTGATTGAATTGCCCAAGCCCAATACCCGCCTGACCCTAATGAACCTACCCGACCTGGCTCTTTTCAGATCCTGGCCGTTGATCATTTTGATCAACGGTCCAGATCTTCCATTTCCTAATTAAACTAACCTATACCTCCCCCCGCCCCCCAAACCTAATTCATTTCACGACCTACCCTGCCGCCCTGAAATCCTCTCTGCTCTCAAATGCTCTCAACCTAAAGCCTAATCTCCAATCTCACTATCACCCATCTATGGCTATCTCTAGTGACCTCTCACCACCTCTCAGGCCTCCAATGGTCTCTCTCATGTCATGCTTTCCATCTTTAAGCTCAAGGGACCAGGGCTATGTCGACCTGCATCTAGGGTTCATCTCCCGCCTGTTCCAGGCCATTCCGGTGTGATTTTGAGTGAGATCGTCCTATATTAGCTACGATCTATGATTTTCTAAATAGGTTTCCTCATCTCTGTATGGTTCTATTTGAAACCCTAATTTCATTTCTAAACTTCCTAGATCTGTACAAATCTAAGGTAATTTAAGTTTATTTTCTGTGAGTTTTACAATATCCTCGAGATTTATTACAAGAATCGTATGATTTCAAGTAATTTTTTCATCTTTTTCTAAAACTAGGGTTTCTAGAATTTCTTTTTAAAATTGGTTTGATGATTATTGGTGTTTAAACTTCTAATTCTCATACATTTTAACTAATCTTATGAACCTACTGCAACCCTAGCCCGTTTCTACTGACAACCCTACTTTTTTGGGGTTCTTCATTTGTTTTCTAGATATTCTTACCTCTGACTGTGTTCTTGCCTTGGGTTCTTATGACTTCTCATGATTTACTTGTCCTAGTATGCTTCTACTGAATTTTATTAGTTCAATCATTCACTGATATTATGTACATGTGTTCATATTGACCATTCGTGAAAGACTTGTATACTTCTCCTTAAATCAATGTTGTTTAACTTTTCTTTTGTTAAAATTATGTATCGATTCCTGACTACTCATGCTTTACCTCGATTTATGTGCTAAGCATGCTGATTCTTCCATGACTTTTTCTTTGACTGAACCCTTGATTATTCTGAATCCCTTAATCCCTGGTTTAATTTGAATATTTTCCTTTAAATGTTTGATTCTTACTTCTTTACTCAATTTGATTGAATTTACTTGCCTTAATTATTTTTCTCTGCCTTGTTTGTATTCCACAAATTATTATTGATTTGTTTCCTTAATTAGAATGTTGTGCACTTACCCTTAATTACCTATTATATACCTAAACTTTACTTTATTCTTTTCTTAAATACTTAGTATGTTCTACCGTTGATTGAACTGTCCCTTGATTAAGGGAAGATCTTTTTGATTCACGTGTGGTTTCCCTGATTTTACTACTTAATTCATCTCTTACATTGTTTTGTCAAGTTTTTTATTCTTATATAAACCTCATCTTCTTTTAAGTTCTAGACAACAACAAGAATAACAACAAACACTAGTTCAAAAACTCTCTTTAATACTTAAATATTTCGGCTCTTTCTATCACATGCTACTTCCATTGAACTAGCCGGCTATAAGCCAAGGCTAGTTATTGCACTACACTACTCTATACTTTGTGTCTGCTCTCCTTAACTGGTATGTCTCTAATTAAGTTTTGGAATCCAAACCCTATGTGTTTTTCAATCTTGCATTAGTTCATCAGCTATGGGGTCAACTTGTGTCCTTGCCTACTTCTTTGATCAGCATGTTTAAAAATCTGCATGCTCAATTATGTTTTAATTCTGCACCCTTTCTTGCTTACTTCTTTGCTTAATATGTCTAAAATTCTATCTTGTTCAATGCATGTTTTACACTCTGTTTACTTCTTTGCTTAGCATGTCCAAACTATATATTTAAATCATGTTCAAGACAGGCCAACTACTATTTATGTTCTATTTACTAAGTCTCCATGGTCCTAAGTGTTGTATGTAGTTTGTGACTATATGTTTCTACTATCCCAATCCATGTACCCCGAAGTGATTCTTATGTGCCACAATCCTTTCATTCCCTTGTGAAGTTCTGTTGTCAAGTGATCTGAATATGACTAATTGATTGTCTGCTGCTTGATACTCTTCTCGAACTGTCTTTTACCACTAAGTTATTTCCTATTTTCTGAAAAAAAAAACTTTTCTACTTCTGAAATCATCTTTGTACTATTTTCAATACAAAACTATGTCAAGCACTCTCACACTACTCCTAGAATATAAGGTTTTCTATCCCTCTGGCATGTGTACTATCTTTAGATCTTTGAGATTTCTCTGAACTCTGGCATGTCAAAGCTGACCTTTCCACACTGCACTTAAATTAGTCCTTGTTTGAGAAAAAGTCTAGGTGTGAGCACATCTCGGGATCTTTTAGGTTCTTAGGAAACTCTGATACACATAGACAAGATATTGTCTATGGAACCTTGGCATTTGAGACTATTGAAGGCTTGGGGAAGTCCTTTGGGCCTGCTTTAGGCTCCCTATAGTTAAATTCTTCTTTTTTCTTTTCTTTATTGTTTATGTAATTTATTCAGCTGGTCTGTAATAATTATTTGTAAACAACATTGGGGTGATTAGTGAAAAGGGATGGTAGCTATATACATGTTGGGTAACTCAGGTAGATACCATGCCTATAGGATAATGTTAGTACATTTGCTATATTTGCTTTTCTTTCACGATATTAGAAATCATGCCTATAGGATCTAAATGGATTCAATAATAGAAATGTCACGACCCTAACTCACCAATTGTGAACACTTCATGACGGCACCTAGTCACAACGACTAGGTAAGCCTAACAGTGCGGAAGTAACAACCAATACAGAAATATTAAGTCAAAAGTTAAATAACTTCAGGAAGTATACAACATGCCACTTGGCACTTATACTTTAACTCTACAAATTCTAAAACAGAAATCCCAAAACCCGAAATCTCACGGAAACCACAGGCTAATAGAAATGTAATACACTGCTCTAACTCCGGAATGTCTACACAACCGAAAGAAAAAGAAAGTCAATTGCTACAGCTGGAATAAGATGGAGATTCCTGGTCTACGGACGTGGCAGATATACCTCAAAGTCTCTGGTAGATGTCTCCTGGATCACTAATAGTGCGCCGAGCCGTAATTACCTGGGTCTGCACATGAAAAAAAACATGCGCAGAAGAGGCATGAGTATACCACAACGGTACTCAATAAGTGTCAAGCCTAACCTCGGTTGGGTAGTGGCGAGGAAGGTCAGGGCCCTGCTGAGATAGAATATAATAATAAATCTGACAACAGTATGAAATAAACAGAGATGATGATATACAGTTATGAATTAAATTGACTTACACAAGCAGCAATTTAATACACAGAAAACAAGATAACACAGAGTAACCAGCTCAATACCAGTACAAATAATGAGGATCTCCCAGGATACAGTCCTGTAGTCCATTTTATCAATCTGTGCGAGGAGCTCCCGGGATACCATCCCGTAGTCCACCGTATGAGTATATCTCATTTTATCAATCTGTGCGAGGAGCTCCCGGGAATCTAACCCGTAGTCCCATATATAGTCATCACTTGTTTTAAATTAAATTCTATGACTCTGAGGCCTTGAAAACCTCATTTATAGTCACCTTAATTTGCGTGCGCAGTCAGAGCGCGTAGCCGGAAAGCTTAAATGAGAAACTGTGTGAAAAATGATAAATTTTGACTATAAAATGAATTAATTTGACATTGGTCAATGTTTTGGGAAAACGGACTCGGACCAATGATTTGATGGTTTCGGAGGGTCTGTGGGAAAATGTGAGACTTGGCGTATGCCAAAAATCGAATTCCGAGGTCCCATGCCCGACAAATAAATTTTTGAAAGAAATTGTTTTCTGAAATTGTTTAAGGAAATTTGAAATGAAATTTGATTAGAACATGTTAGTATCGGGACTGTATTTTGGTTTTGATGCCCGGTACTGGTCTTATATATGATTTAAGATGTTTCTGTGAAATTTGATGAAAAACAGATATCATTTGACGTGATTCGGGCCTAAATTGGAAAATTTGATGTTTTGGGAAGTTTGAAAGAATTTATGGATTTTGAGGTTTAATTTGTTGTTATTGAGGTTAATTTGGCGATTTGATCGCACGGACAAGTTTGTATGGTATTGTTGAGTTAGTACGTTTGTTAGGTTAGGAGCCTTGAGGGCTCGAGTATGTTTCGGATGTGTTTTCGGGGAGTGTTCAACTTAAGAAAAATTGCAGAAATTGCAGCTGAGCATAGAAGACCTGTTGGCTTCACATTTGCGAAGCCTGGCTCACAAATGCGAGCGGCCTTTCACAATTGCGAAGTAAGCCCAGGCCATCCCTTCTCGCAAATGCTAGGATTATCATCGTAAATGCGATGCCCCTGATGTCGCAAATATGATCTTTATTTAGCAAATGTGAAGGTCTAGTATGTCTAAAGGGTCCGCAAATGCGAGCCCAGTGTCGCATTTCCTATATCCGTAGGTCGAGTTCGCAATTGCGAACCCCTGTTCGCATTTCCCATGACTGAGACCTGCATTTTTTTATACTTAGCCGATTTTGAACCATTTTTAATATCGTTTCAAAACAAAAACTCCTTTGGGCGATTTTCCAAGAGCAAGTCTTCTTCCAAATCGATTGTATGTTAGTTTTTACTCATTTCCTTCAATCATTAACATATTTTAACATGATTTCAACCAAAAATCAAAGATTTTCATAGGGAAAATTGGGTGTTTTGGGTAGAACCTAGGTTTTTAAAAAATAGGGGATTTGGACCTCAATTTGAGTTATGATTTCAAAAAAAATTATATATTTGGGTTCGTGGGATAATGGGTAACCGGGTTTTGGTTCGAACCTCGAGTTTTGACCATGTGGTCCCGGGGGCAATTTTTGACTTTTTGGGTAAAACTTTAGAAAACTCATTTTCACGCATTGAAGTTCATTCATTTAGCGTTTATTGATATAATTAAGTAATTTGTAATTAGATACGAGTGAATTGATGATGGGATCAAGGGGTAAAGCTATAATTGATACTTGAGTTGTGTTCAAGGCATCGAGGTAAGTGTTTGGTCTAACCTTAGCTAGAGGTATTAGGAATCGAGTCATATTTACTATGTGGTAATTGTTGGGTACGACATATAGGCATGGTGATGAGTATCTATACGTCGGAGTCAAGCATGCCCGTGGGTCTTATATTGTGACTTTCTTGACTTTGTTGTATTATCTATGCTTAGAGGTGATTTTTTATTTGTTGTGGCAAGTTTATTGAGTAATTGTGACCTTTGAATATTGAGGAGCAATGGCTCAAACTATCCTACAAATTTTGAAAGTATATGAGTTGATTGAACCCTTTGGAGCATTGGCTCAAGTGGTAAGCGAGATGTCAAGTAAAAGTGAAAAAGAGAAAGAAGTTATTGTGTTGATACCCTTGTCGGGTTATTGTTGATTTATTGGTTGTTCCCTTGCTGGGATTTAAGAGTTTAATTGTTGTTCCCTTGCCGGGAGTTCTATTATATTCTTGTTTATTTCCTTGCCCATTGTTTGTGATTGTTGTTTGGGTGAGGAAGAGTGTTAAAGCACGAAGGGTGATGTCGTGCATGATTGTGAGGAAAGAGTGTAAAGCACGAAGGGTGATGCCGTGACGCACGATGTACCATTCTATACCGATTCTATTGATTATATATGAGGAAAGAGAGTAAAAGTACGAAGGGTGATGTCTTGCACATTTTTATCATATAATTGCTTTGGTGAGAAAAGAGAGTAAAAGCACGAAGGGTGATATCGTGCACGTTTTTATTATATCATTGCTTGGTGAGGACGAGAGTAAAAGCACGAAGGATGATGCCGTGCACTTATTGATTTCTGATTATTTATTGATTTCTGAGTTATGTTGCTTCCTTCGTTACTTGATGACTTTTACTCGGAGTTGTTATCTTCTCCATAGCATGCTCCCCCTTCCATATTGATTGGTTATCTTTGTATCTCTATTCTGTTGTATATATATAACTGCAAAGATTTATGCAGTAGTCTGGTCTAGCCTCATCACTACTTCACCGAGGTTACTAGCACATGGGGTTGGTTGTGCTGATACTACATTCTGCACTGTGTGCAAATTCCGGGGTAGCTTTTCGTCATCAGTAGTAGATCGGAAGCAATCCTTCAGTCCGAGACTCCGAGGTAACCCTACTGGTGTCCGTAGGCCTGGTGTCTATTCTATTAGTTTTTATGTTCTGTTGTCATTTGTACCCAAGACAGACTATGTTCTTTTCTTCCAAACATTTTTTTGTATTAATCCTAGACAGTTCGTGGATGTTGTGACACCAGGTTCTGGTTAGAGGCATGTGTTGGTCTTCAACATATTTTGGTTTTATATTATATTTAAGACTTCCGCTAAATTTCATATTTTGTTGTTATTTAATTGTTTATTTTGTGTTAATTTAATTGGTTAAAAAGGAATTAAAAACAAAAAGAGTTAATAATTTCTAAGATCGTGGCTTGCCTAGCTTCTACGAGTAGGCGCCATCATGACTCTCGAGGGTGGAAAATCTGGGTCGTGAAAAGTTGGTATCACTGCTCTAGGTTACATAGGTCTCACAATTCACAGACAAGCTTAGTTGAGTCTGAGGGATAGATACGGAGACGTCTGTATTTATCCCCCTGAAGCTATAGTATTAGGGAAAGTTTCGCATTTGTTCTTTTTTGTCGTGCAGTTTGGTTTCTCAATGCTAATTGAATTTCTACTCTGTTCTTTCGCAGATGGCAAGAACACGCGCTTCCTCATCTACCGATAAGTAGTCCGATCCCCCACCAGCTTCCACGAGGTGCGGAGGGCGAGGCCGAGGCCGTTATAGAGGCCGAGGCAGGGGCAGAGCTCAGCTTAGGGCAGCAGCACCTATAGCGAAGCCTCAGGTCAATTTTGATAACGAGGTTCCAGCCCCAGCAGTTTCGGTAGGCCCAGCTCAGGTCCCAGAGGGGTTTATTGCCACCCCAGTTCTTCAGGATGCTCTGTCCGTCTAGTGGGCTTTATTGAGAGTGTCACTAGAGCAGGTTTACTTCCTATAGCACAATCCATCTCTCAGGCTGGAGGAGGAGCCCAGACTCCTGCAATCGCACTCCGAAGCATGTAGCTCCCCAGATTCAGACTCCGGCAGTTTAGCCAGTTGGAGCAGCTCAGTCGGGTGTGGTGGCCCAACTGGTGATGGAGCAGCTATGTCTGCCAATGCTTTGTAGAGATTGGAAAGGTTCACCAAGCTCTTCACTACTACCTTCAACGGTGCATCTACTGAGGATCCCTAGGATTATCTGGACAATTGCCACAAGGTTCTTCAGAACATGAGTATTATTGAGACCAATGGGGTTGATTTTGCTACATTTTGCTTGTCTGGATCCGCCAAGACTTGGTGGAGGGATTATTACTTAGCTAGACTGGCAAGATCGCCAGCCTTGACCTGGGGGCAGTTCACGCAGCTATTTTTGGATAAGTTTCTCCCTATTACACAGTGAGAAGCCTATTGGAGGTAGTTCGAGCGTCTCCAGTAGGGATCCATGACAGTCACCCAGTACGAGACCAGGTTCATTGATTTGGCTCGCCATGCTCTTATTATACTTCCCACTGAGAGGGAGAGAGTGAGACAGTTTATTGATGGACTCATCTACACGATTCGTCTTCAGATGTCCAGAGAGGCTGGGAGTGAGATATCCTTCCAGGAGGTGGCCAATATGGCCTGGAGGGTTGATATGGTATTATCAGAGGGGGGTGATCATAGGGCAAACAAGAGACCCCGTCAGTCAGGCAGATTCAGTGTTGCCTCGTCTGGAGGCAGTGATTCGTATAATAGAGGTCATCCTACTAGTCCCTTTCAGTCAGCACTCCAGGTTTCTCACAGTGCTTCAGGTGGCCATGGTTCTCCCATGCACTATTCTAATCAGCAGCCCTTCAGTGCACTGCCAACTCCTATCAGTGCACCACCGCTTTAAAGTTTCTGGGATGGTCATTCAGGTTGACCGGTTCAGCAGTCTTAGCAGCCGAGGGCTTGTTACACTTGTGGTGACACGGGTCACATTGCTAGGTTTTTCCCTCGAGCACCGAGTAGGTCTCAGCATCAGGGTTCCCATGCCATGGTTCAGGCACCAGGTGTTCCACAGCCCGCCCAGCCAGCTAGAGAAAGGGTAGAGGTACTAGAGGTGGAGGTAGAGGTACTAGAGGTAGAGCTCAGGCCACTAGGGGTGGAGTCCAGCCAGCGACAGGCCGACCCAGAGATGTGGTTCAGGATGGTGGGGCCCAGCCACGATGTTATGCTCTTCAGACCAGTCCCAAGGCTGAGGCTTCAGATGTAGCTATTACAGGTACAATTTAGGTTTGTGATAGAGATGCTTCGGTGCTATTTTATTCGGGGTCTATGTATTCGTATGTGTCATCTTATTTTGCCCCGTAATTGGTCATGCCTAGTGATGCATTGAGTGTTCTTATTTATGTGTCTAAACCGGTGGGTGATTCTATTATGGTCAATCGTCTATCATTCTTGTATTATGGTAATTGGGGGTCTTGAGACACGTGTAGATTTGTTGCTTTTAGATATGGTTGGCTTCGACATTATATTGGGAATGGACTAGTTATCACCTTACCATGCTATCTTGGGTTGTCATGCCAAGACTGTGACCTTAGCTTTACCGGGTATTCCTCCTTTAAAGTGGAGAGGGACTCCTGGTCATTCTAACCATAGTGTTATCTCTTATGTGAAGGCTCGATGTATGGTCTAGAAGAGGTGTTTGGCCTATTTGGCATATGTTCGTGATTCTAGTGTTGAGGTTCGCTCTATTGATTTTGTGCCCGTTGTTCGTGAGTTCCATGAGGTATTTCCTTCAGATCTGCCAGGTATGCCACCCGACAGGGATATTGACTTTTGTATTGATCTGGTACTGGGCACTCAGCCCATTTTTATCCTACCGTATCGTATCGCCCAGCCTGAGTTGAAAGAGTTAAAGGAGCAGTTGCAAAACTTGCTTGAGAAAGGTTTCATTAGACCTAGTGTTTTACCTTGGGGTGCGCCGGTGTTATTTGTTAAGAAGAAGGATGGGTCAATGAGAATGTGTATTGATTATCGCCAATTGAACAAGGTTACAGTCAAGAATAAGTATCCGCTGCTGAGTATTGATGATTTGTTCGATCAGCTTCAGGGTGCCAAGATATTTTCAAAGATTGGCTTGCGATCTGGATACCATCAGTTGAGGATTAGGGCATCTGATGTCCCTAAGACAGCACTCGATACGGGTATTATGAGTTCTTGGTTATGTCATTCGGGTTAAAAAATAACCCAGCAGCTTTTATGGACTTGATGAACCGAGTGTTCGGGCTTTATTTGGACTCGTTCGTGATAGTCTTCATTGATGATATATTGATATATTCCCACAGCTAGGAGGAGCACGAACAACACCTTAGAGTGGTTCTTCAGAATCTGAGGGATAGTCGGTTATATGCTAAGTTCTCGAAGTGTGAATTCTGGTTGAGTTCAGTTGCATTTCTGGGTTATGTTGTATCAGCAGAGGTTATTCAGGTGGACCCAAAAAGATTAAGGTAGTCAAGAACTGGCCTAGACCAGCATCAGCTATAGAGATTTGGAGTTTCTTGGGATTGGCAGGCTACTATTGTCGGTTCGTGGAGGGGTTTTCATCTATTGCAGCCCCGATGACCAGATTGACCCAGAAGGGTGCCCATTTCATATGGTCGGATGAGTGTGAGGCAAGCTTTCTGAAGCTCAAGACAGCTCTGACTACGGCACCGATGTTGGTTTTGCCCATAGGTTTAGGGCCTTATACAGTTTATTGTGATGCTTCCCGTGTTGGGCTTGGATAAGTGTTGATGCAGGATGGCAAAGTCATTGCCTATGCTTCGAAGCAGTTGAAGATTCATGAGAAGAACTATCCGGTTCATGATTTGGAGTTCGCAGCCATAGATCACGCATTGAAGATTTGGAGGCATTATCTGTATGGCGTGGTATGTGAGGTGTTCATGGATCACAAGAGTCTTTAGTATTTGTTCAAGTAAAAGGAGTTGAATTTGAGGCAAAGGAGGTAGTTGGAGTTGTTGAAGGATTATGATATTACCATTTTATATCATCTGGGAAAGGTCAATGTGGTGGCTGATGCTTTGAGTAGGCAGTCAGTCAGTATGGGTAGTCTTACTTATATTCTGGTTGGTGAGAGGCCGCTTGCTTTGGATGTTCAGGTTTTAGCCAATCAGTTCGTGAGACTGGATGTTTCTGAGCCCAGTCGTGTGTTAGCTTGCACGGTCGCTCGATCTTCATTATTGGAGCGAATCCGTGATCGGCAGTGTGATGATCCCCATTTGTGTGTCCTTAGAGACACGGTGCAGCACGGAGATGCCAGGCAGGTTACCTGAGATGATGATGGAGTTTTGAGATTGAAGGGTCGAGTATGTGTGCGTAATGTGGATGGGCTCCAAGAGTTTATTTTGGAGGAGGCCTATAGCTCCCGGTACTCTATTCATCCGGGCGCCGCGAAGATGTATTAGGATTTGCAGCAGCATTATTAGTGGTGTAGAATGAAGAAGGATATCGTAGCATATGTGGCTGTTGTTTGAATTGTCAGCAGGTTAAGTACGAGCATCAGAGGCCTGGTGGTTTATTTCAAAGGATTGAGTTTCCCGAGTGGAAGTGGGAGCGGGTCACTGTGGACTTTGTTACTAGACTTCCGCTGACTCGGAAGAAGTTCGATGTAGTATGGGTCATTGTTGATAAGCTGACCAAGTCAGTGCATTTCATTCATATTGTAGTCTCCTATTCTTCTGAGAGGTTAGCTGAGATCTATATTGGGGAGATTTTTCGCCTTCATGGTGTGCCCGTATCTATCATTTCGAACTAGGGTACGCAGTTTACCTTGCATTTCTAAAGAGCGGTTCAGCGAGAGTTGGGCACACGGGTTGAGTTGAGCACATCATTTCAGCCCCAGATGGACGGGCAGTCAGAGCGGACTATTCAGATTTTGGAGGATATGCTCCGAGCCTGTGTCATTGACTTTGGAGGTTCTTGGGATCAGTTATTTCCTTTAGCAAAGTTTGCTTACAACAACAGCTACCAGTCGAGCATCCAGATGGCTCCTTATGAGGCTTTATATGGTAGGCGGTGTCGGTCTCCGGTTGGATGGTTTAAGCCGGGAGAGGCTTGGTTATTAGGTACGGATCTGGTTCAAGAGGCCTTCGACAAGGTCAGAATTATTCAGGATAGGCTTCGTTCAGCTCAATCCAGGTAAAAGAGTTATACAGACCATAATGTTCGAGATATGGCTTTTATGGTCGGTGAGAGGGTATTGCTCCGAGTGTCTCCTATGAAGGGTGTGATGAGATTTGGGAAGAAGGGCAAGCCTAGCCCTAGATTCATTGGTCCGTTTGAGATTCTTGATAGAGTGGGAGAGGTGGCTTATAGACTTGCATTGCCACCAAGCTTATCAATTGTGCATCCAATGTGTCATGTGTCCATGCTTCGGAGATATCACGGCGATCTATCCCACATGCTAGATTTCAGCACTGTCCAGTTGGACAAGGACTTGTCTTATGAGGAGGAACCGGTAGATATTCTAGACCGACAAATTCGTCAGCTAAGATCGAAGAGTTTTCCTTCTGTTCATGTTCAGTGGAGAGGCCAACCTCCTGAGACATCAACCTAGGAGTCCGAGTCTGATATGTAGAGCCTTTATCCCCATCTTTTCCCCGACTCAGGCACTTCCTTCTTTTGTCCGTTCGAGGACGAACGATTATTTTAGAGGTGGAGAATGTGATGAACCAAATGGTCATCACTTGTTTTAAAATAAATTCTATGACTCTGAGGCCTTGAAAACTCATTTACAGTCACCTCGATTTGCGTGTGCAGTCGGGCTCATAGACAGAAAGCTTAAATGAGACACTGTGTGAAAAATGATAAGTTTTGACTATAAAATGAATTAATTTGACCTTGGTCAATGTATTGGGAAAACGGAACCGGACCCATAATTTGATGGTCCCGGAGGGTTCGTGGGAAAATATAGGACTTGGGCGTATGCTCGAAATCAAATTCCGAGGTCCCAAGCACGAGAAATGAATTTTTGAAAGAAATTATTTTCTAAAATTGTTTAAAGAAATTTGAAATCGGGCCCGTATTCTGGTTCCGGCGCCCGATACAGGTCTTATATATGATTTAAGATGTTTCTATGAAATTTGATGAAAAACGAACATCATTTGATGTGATTCGGACCTAAATTGGAAAATTTTATGTTTTGGGAAGTTTGAAAGAATTTATGGATTTTGAGGTTTAATTCGTTGTTATTGAGGTTATTTTGGCGATTTGATCGCACGGACAAGTTCGTATGATGTTGTTGAATTAGTACGTGTGTTGGGTTAGGAGCCCTGAGGGCTTAGATGTGTTTCGGATGTGTTTTCGAGGAGTGTTGAACTTAAGAAAAATTGCAGAAATTGCAGCTGAGCATAGCAGGCCTGCAACCTTCGTATTTGCGAAGCTTGGCTCGCAAATGCGAGCGGCCTTTTGCAATTGCGAAGTAAGCCCAGGCCAGCCTTTCTCGCAAATGCGAGGATTATCATCGCAAATGCGATAACCCTGATGTCGCAAATGCGACCTTTATTTCGCAAATGTGAAGGTCTAGTATTTTTGAAGGGTTCACAAATGCAAACTCAGCCTCACATTTCCCATATCCGTAGGAATTGCGAACCCCTATTCGCGTTTCCCATAACTGAGACCTGTATTTTTTTATACTTAGCCGATTTTAAACCATTTTTAACATCTTTTCAAAACACAAACTACTTTGGGCGATTTTCCAAGAACAAGTCTTCTTCCAAATCGATTGTAAGTTAGTTTTTACTCATTTCCTTCAATCACTAACATCTTTTAACATGATTTCAACCAAAAATCAACTATTTTCATGGGGGAAATTGGGTGTTTTGGGTAGAACCTAGGTTTTTTAAAAATTGGGGATTTGGACCTCAATTTGAGGTCCGATTTTAAAACAAATTATATATTTGAGTTCATGGGGGAATGGGTAACCGTTCAAACCTCGGGTTTTGACCTCGTGGGCTCGGGGGCAATTTTTGACTTTTTGGGTAAAACTTTGGAAAACTCATTTTCATGCATTGGGGTTGATTCATTTAGCATTTATTGATGTAATTAAGTAATTTGTCATTAGATATGAGCGAATTGGCGGTGGAATCAAGGGGTAAAGCTGTAATTGAGACTTGAGTTGTGTTCAAGGCATCGAGGTAAGTATTTGGTCTAACCTTAGCTTGAGGGATTAGGAGTTGAGTCATATTTGCTATGTGGTAATTGTTGGGTACGACGTATAGGCATGGTAACGAGTATCTATACATCGGAGTCAAGCATGCCTGTGGGTCTTATATTGTGATTTTCTTGACTTGTTGTATTATCTATGCTTAGAGGTGATTTTTATTTGTTGTTACAATTTTATGGAGATAATTGTGACCTTTGAATATTGAGGAGCATTGTCTCAAAATATCCTACGAATTGTGAAAGTATATGAGTTGATTGAACCCTTTGGAGCATTGGCTCAAGTGGTAAGCGAGATGTGAAGTAAAAGTGAAAAAGAGAAAGAAGTTATTGTGTTGATACCCTTATCGGGTTATTGCTGATTTATTGGTTGTTCCCTTGCTGGGATTTAAGAGTTTAATTGTTGTTCCCTTGCCGGGAGTTCTATTATATTCTTGTTTATTTCCTTGCCCATTGTTTGTGATTGTTGTTTGGGTGAGGAAGAGTGTTAAAGCACGAAGGGTGATGTCGTGCATGATTGTGAGGAAAGACTATGTTCAATCCGAGACTCCGAGGTAACCGTGCTGGCATACGCATGTCCGACGTCTCTTCTATCAGTTTTTATGTTCTACTGTCATTTGTACTCGAGATAGACTATGTTCTTTTCTTCCAAACACTTATTTGTAGTAATCTTAGACAGTCCGTGGATGTTGTGACACCAAGTTCTGGTTAGAGGCATGCGTTGTTCTTCAGGATATTTTGGTTTTATATTTTATTTAAGACTTCCACTGAATTTCATATTCCGATGTTATTTAATTATTTATTCCCTGTTAATTTAATTGGTTAAAAAGGAATTAAAAACAAAAAGAGTTAATGATTTCTAAGATCGTGGCTTGCCTAACTTCTACGAGTAGGCGTCATCACGACTCCCGAGGGTGGAAAATCCGGGCCGTGAAACAAATAAGGTAAAGGAAATCAAGAGTTCACAAATAAGGCAAAGAGACCAATCAATCAATCAATTAGGGCTTAACGTGACCAATTAATAGGCAGGATTCCGGGAAAGACCCTTCAAATTATGGAGAAGTTAATTATTAGCCAAATTACGGTTGAAATAAGGCAAGAAACAAGTCATAGGCCTTTTTATAAGTCAATTAGAGTAAATCAACACCTAAAAATCAGGTCAATAGACTAATTAAGGCAAGTAGTACCAATTAGGAGTCACAAAATAAAGGGAAGTATGTAAAAATTACATAAAGTAGCCATCTCAGCAAAAGCATATAATTTTGAACCCTAATCAGGCGGACATAATCAATTATCCTCTGGTAATCGACACGTCATAGAACAACGGGCAAATATTGAAGCGAGCAGCGAAATAATCAAACAAATAAAGGACTAGAACATAGGCATCAAAGAATTAGTAGAACTAGTAAAGATAATCGGATTCAAACACTTAGAAACTTTAGAAACATTTACAGAAACAAGAAGAAGTGAAATCCTAGTTTTAGAGAAACATAGAACATCGATTAATAAGGTTAACGAAAGATATTTTTAAAGAAAATACCAGATAAACTCAAAATCGTTTCATATCTACAAGGATCTGAACATACTCAAGTAGAAAGAGAGTAGGGTTCATGAAAAATGGAATGAGGTGATGAAAAATCTAGTATAGAATCGGAGTTTCGAACCATAAGCACAAAGATAACAATACTCACAACCATAGCGATGAACACGAAGCGGGTTAATCGAGAAAGTGAAGAGTCTAGGTCGACTCTGAGTTGGATCTCCTTGAGATCCTTTCAAAATATGAAGAAATCGAACAACCAGTAGAGGTAAAAGGCTAGATAAGGAAATAAATCACCAGATGACCCCATATCTGGTCAAGAATCAAATAGGTTTGGGGGAATTTTTGAGTGACAGCGCTCTAGGGTTTGAGGCTGTCTGAGAGAGAAAAGAGGAGGAAAGGATTCAGAGGTGGCGCAAATGAGAGAGTGAGGTAGGGTTTTGGGTGTTAGGGTAATTAAAAAAGGAAAAGGGGTCCTACACCATTGATCTTTTAAGATCAACGGCCAGAACTAATTCTTGGCTGGGGTGGATTATAAAATTGGGTCAGGGCTTTGGTTAGATTAGGGTATAGGCTGAGGGTAGATGAATTGCGCTGGGATTTTAACTGGGCTAGGGGTATATTTAATTGGGTTAGGGATACTAATTTGGGCTGAGGTCCGAATTTAAATAAAAGTTTAGAGAGGCTATTCGTTAAATACACAATTGATTTAATAAAATAATTTACAAATGATAAAAATATCATTTGTTCATAAAAATAATTTAAAATAATTATTTAGTATTATAAAATATAAAAGGTTAATTTCTTGTGAAATAAGGTAATTCTGCACACATAGGCTATTATTGTAAAGTTATTACAATTATAACCCTAACATATACATATGGATATTCATAAAATAATCAAAGCTTAGTATAAATATAGCAATAAAATTATCATAAAATTATTTGTAATGCAATTAGTATTTATTTATATACTAAAATACTAGAATAAATTATTCAAAATCCCTTTGAAATTACGGGAAAATTATGAAAAAATATTGGTTGATGCTCAAGCACTATTTTGAAAGTGTATATGCATTTTAAAATATATGAGAAAAAAATTGGGTATCAAAAAAGTTGTGGTTAAAGGTTTGAGGTTGTCAAGAATAAGATAGTGAGGGGTCATATGATTTGTCCCACCAGAATCAATGATCCAAGGATCTATACCTAAATTCGATATTACAGGTGCATGAAATGCATTAGAATGAACCTCATGGTGGTTATACACACTGGCAAAGTTGGCAAATCTTATGTTGTTAGTAGAAATGCTATCAGGATGAGAGATATGAGAAGTGTGGACATGCTGGAGTAAGGTCATAAGATGTTGATACTTTTCCTTGGTAAATCCCATGAGCAACAACATTAGAAGGTATGGGATTGAGAAATCTATAACTTGGACCTCAGATTGAACACGACTTGCAAATCTCCTACATTTTGTAAACTTAAAATCTGAAGGAAAACCATGCAGCCTATAGCATTTATCAATGGTGCACCTAGGTTTTTACAGTATTTGCATGCCACATTTGGAGATGGACCAGGAGTTTTCTTTGACTCAGACTGAACCCTCTGATTGAAAACTCTATGGTTGTTTATAGGACCACTTGTAGCAATAAAAGAGGCAGAATCATTTGAAAAGCTAGGAATGGGAGCAGAAATCTCTTTCTGTATTTCATCATGCTTAAGCATAAAGAATTCTTTGCTCAAAGAAGGAAGGGATGTCATTATAAGAATATTGCTTTTTCAGGTAGAGTATGATTTATTTAAACCACTAAGAAACTGATATATATTCTACTCCTCATTGAACTTAGGTAATGCTCCATAAGAAAACATTAGTCCAACATAAGCAGTGCTAAGTTCATCCCAGAGACCTCTCTACTTATTGAAGTAGGTAGCAATATCTAAGGATCCTTGAGAAGCTACACTAATTTCTCTCTAGATATGGATATGCTTAGAACCATTTGAAGTACCAAACCTTTCATCAATATAATTCTAGATGTCCTTAGTAGTATCAAAGAACATTATACTATTTGTTGTATCCTTAGAAAATAAATTAGTTATCCATGAAATAACCATGTCATTGCATCATTCACAAAATTTATAGTAAGGTGAATCAACTTGTGGTTTGGATATCCTACTAATAATGAGACCTAGCTTATTTTTGGTAGAAAGTGTAGTTAACATATTTTTACGCCTATTAACAAAACCAGTTCTATCAAATGGGGGGAGACACCAGATGAGTACTCAGATTATCCGAGGGATTTACATAAAAGGGATGATAAATCGGGACCGTGAAGTCATCAAAACCCACAATTATAGAAAATGAACTCACTTCAAGACTACCCATAATTATAATGATCCGGTGAGTCAATCTGAGTATTTTAGCCCTGCTTCCCCCTATTTATTGCCTCTTATATGTTATATTGTGATTATATGACTTGCCGAGGTGGTTGGTTTTTGTTTTGGGTGAGTTTCAGAAAGAAATCGGCCACTTAGTCCCTACGTTGGAGGCTTAAGTTCAAAGGGCTGACCGGAGTTTGACTTTTGTGTAGACGACATCAGAATCGAGTCTTGATGGTTACGATAGTTTTGTATGGTGATTTTGGAATTAGGAGCACATTTAGATATTGATTTAGATGTTCGTAGGTTGTTTTGGATTAAATTGACAAAAGTTAGAAAGTTGAAGGTTTGGAAGGTTGAGAAGTTTGATCGGGAGTTGACTTTATTAATTTCAGGGTCGAATTCTGATTTTGAAAGTTGAAATAGATCCATTGTATCATTTATGACTTGTGTACAAAATTTAAGGTCACTCGGAGTTGGTTTGGTATGAATCAACAATAGTTTTAGAAGCCGGATGTTCATGGTTTCAATAAGTTTGAATTGGATTGCGATTCATAGAATTGGATTTTTTTGAAGTGATTTTAAGCCTCGAGTTGGATTGTTATGTGCTTTGGGACTTGTTGGTATATTCAAATGGGGGCACGGGGGCCCGGGGGCCCAGGTGTGAATCAGATTGAAATCGCATCATTTTTTGGACTTAATGGATTGCTGAAGCTGCTGAGGTTCTGGTGCAATTGCACCTGCCCACTTTAGGCCGCAGTTGCTGCACCGTAGAAGCGGCATGTGATCCACAAAAGCGAAGGTTAGTCTGGCAGCTGAGACCGTAGGTGCGGTCATTCTTACGTAGAAGCAGCTTACTATCGCAGAAGTTCAAGCGCAAATGTACTTTAGGGTCTGCATATGCGAATTCTTAGGGGACTAAGTGCGAGTCTCACTTTCGATAGAATTTCGGCAGGTGAGTAGCAATAGATGAGGCTAAGGGCTCGCAGAAATGAGATCCGTGGGGAGAAAAGGGTGAATTCGAGGTTTTATTTCATTCTTCATTGTTTGAATTAGAGAGCTCGATTTGGCGTGATTTTGAGAGGTATGTTTAAGGAATTGATCGGGGTAGCTATTTTAACTCATATTTAGCTATTATACATGAATCCATCGTTGTTTTATCATTTAATTATTGGTTTGAGTCGAAAAAATTAGGAAAATTATGAAAACTTTATAGACTATATTTTGAGGGTCTGAAGGTGGATTTGAGATAGGATTTTAATAATTTTAGTATGGTTAGACTCTTTATTGAATGGGTGATCGGATTTTATAAGTTTGGTTGGGTTCCAACATGTGAGACCGGGGTTGACTTTTTAAGTAGACATTTTGATTTTCTTTAAAGGTTGCAACTTTATTATTCAGAATACTTTCCTATGGGTTGTATTTATGGTATAAATTTATTTTTTCTATATTCGAGCCGACCGGGGTTGGATATCCACAGAAAAGACTTACTTGTGGATTGAGTTAGCGTATTTTGAGGTAAGTATCTTGTTTAACTTTTTGTGTAGAATTTAATCCTTAGGATTGGTATCTTTTATGTTAATTGTGGTAAGTGAAAGCGGGGTACACAAAGTGACGAGTGGGTACACGGGCTAAATATAGTAATTGACAACGGTTTAAGCTATGTAGATCTTTTAGTACCTTTAGTTGAATTGTCATAACATTTCATAATGATTATTGTTAATCTATCCTTACATGCTTCACTTGACACCGTTAATACTTGTCTCATTTCTTACTTGTTATTTACCCTTACATGCTTAGTTGGAGTTATTGTTTCTCGTTTTCTTGTTAAATATTTAACTGTTGGGTTACCTTACTTGAAGTCGTTATTTCTTGTAATATCTTATTATTGAGTTTTGGTGTTAAAGTTGTAAAAGTCGTGGTCACATTGAGGCAAAGTAGTAAATTGTTGAAACATCAATCTTGTTGAGTTAATCACTTCTGGTTGTTATTGTTGAGACTCTTGTATATATTAAAGTTGATCCATGGGCTATTTATTGTGGAAACATTATTATTCTTGACTTCTTTGGCAAGATATGGTATTGAGCAATTGAGGTGTGATTTGTGATATGTTGTGATGTTGATACACATACGGTGGTATAAGGATAAAGTTTGATATGCATGCGGTGGTATAAGGATAAAGGTTGATACGCATGCGGTGAGATAAAGTGGGTTTGATATGCATGTTGCTAGTAGGTAACTACTTGAAGCCACGTGGTGTGAGAAGGTAGGCTAAAATGGGGGTAGCTATTTCGGAAAAAATAATTTTCCAAACTAAATGTAAGGCTCCCACGGTAATATAAGGAAAGATTGTGATTTTGATTGTGAAATGAGACTATGAGACGGTACCTCAGTTGTGATTCTTGTTGCTATCTTTTATTTACATCAATTATTTTTGGTCTGCATTGTTCCTTGACATTCTTATTATGTACTTCTTCCGTGATGTCTTTATTGCTCTAATTTCTACTCTTGTTGTATTTATTCATCGTATCATTTTCGTTATTTCTATTATTATATTGTACTATAGATGTTCAGTTTTCTTGTTTATTCTAGTAGGCGTCTTGATCTAACCTCGTTACTACTCTGTCGAGGTTAGGCTGGATACTGTTTTGGTATACTCATCCTATGCTTATGCACATCTTTTTGTGCAGATCCAGGTACTTCATACTAGCCTAAACATTCATGAATCGAGCCTGGATCGGAGATTTCAAGGTACACTTGTCCGCGTTCGCAGTCCTCGTAGTTACCTTCTATCTTGTTTCTATCCCTCAATCTAGTTTCTATTTCCTTCTCCTTTTATAGATTTTGTTGTATACAGATACTTTAGTATACTCGTGTAGAGCTTATGACTCGGTCTCACCAGATTTTGGATATTATTTTAGTTTTACTGTGGAGTCCTTTTTATGATAGTTGTTGGTAATTGAAAGTTTTATTATTATTTCCGTTAATTCTTCATGTATGCTAGGCTTACCTAGTTTTAGAAACTAGGTGCCATCACGACATCCTACAGAGGAGATTGGGATCTTGATAATAATGAAACCCTAGATATGCGAAGTTTTTCACAAACCCTGGGTAGGAAAAGTTCGAGCAATATTTGACAGGAAAGATGTGATAGATAGAGTTACCATCCTCCTTTGGGACCTAAAGGAATAAAGGCCTTGAATTTTTCAAGAAAACTAGCAACGAGGTGTAACCGACCACCAATCAAGAAAATATTACTACTATCATAAATTGACCCAAACGTGTCAGAGAACCACCGCAGGAGACTGTAAAGTGTCCACTAAAACCCATTAACCTACGGATAACCAGCGGAATCAAATTTTAGAAAACTGACGAAGAAGAAATATCCGGTGGAAGTCGACGAAACTACTATCGAACAGAAGAGCGAAACCAATATCGACGGATGTTAGGCTCTGATACCATGTTAATGTGAGAAATCATCTCACAATTTGGAGATGAAATGAGAACAACACGAATTCTAAACAGTAATAAAAAGAGGGAGAAGAGAGAAGACGAACGAGGGAAAATATATGTTATCCCATTATTCCAGAATGTTTTAATATACTTACATTTACAATACAAATAAATTGAACATATTGGAAAATATAAAATTGGGCCGGAGTATACAATTGGATTGCTTCATGGTCAAGTAAAACTGTGCAGGCCCAATATTACCAACAAATATGTGTGGAATGTTTGCATCAAAGAAGAATTAATCCCAAGATTTAACTTTTTAATAAAATATATAGTATTATATCAAATAGGTAATAATCACTCAATCAGTTGATTAAGGTTGATTCCATTGTTAGTGCTTTGTGAGTATACTATATTAAAATATATAAACACCACCTCGGTGTACAATACTCAACGTTGTTGATGGGTAAACAAACTAACAACGACTATGTATTGATTTTAATACTTGATATGGACTCTATACAAATTCTAGACGGTGGTAAGCTCAATTATTCCGCCTTCACCTACTCTCTCTCCCCACTTTTGTGTTCTTCATCTGTTCTACTTTTATATCTATCTTATTTGTCTATATCTTTTAAATAATTTTTGTAGAAGTTTTTTGATAAAAAGTTTTTTAGGTGTTTGAATAATTCTAGGTTTGAACACGTTTTATTTAATTTAAAGAAAAAACACACAGAAAATGTGTTAGACATTCTTTAAATTAAAAGGTTTACTAAACAAACACAATTAAGAACAAAATTCATGAATTTTACAGTAGTAGTTTTCATAGACAAATACCACAGTAAATTTTGATAACCAAATTTTATTATAATGTGAAAGTAGAACATGAATTTTTGGTTAAAGGAATATATCAAAGGTCCAAACGTGCAATTTCTGAGGGTTTTTAGTTTTGACTACTATTTAAATTATTTATACATATAATATATTATTTGCTAAAACATACACAAGGGGGAAAACTCGACTAATAGCTTTGTCTTGATTTGTCTTATTCTTACTTTATTCTCTCTTTTTTTTTTTTTTTTTTTTTTTAAGTTAAAAGAGAATAGAAGAAATCTAACATATGTATGGACTAATGGCCTACATCAGTAGCTTTAGTAGAGACATATAACGACCACTTTTAGTAGCTCTCATTTTCTGTATTGGAGAAAGTAATTTTTATTTTTAAAGAGAAAAAGTAGTGAGAGATTGAAATTCACTTCATGTTAAGCCAAGGCGAAATGGCTTCTTGGCCACTTAAACTTGTCGGGGTTTTAAAAGCCGATATATAAACTTATAATTTTCTCATTTGAACACTCAAACTTATTTTTTTCATAACTAATAAACACATTTGACTATTGATCATGCCCATGTGGCATCAGTTGGTCCTAATCAGCAGCCCGCGTGTGGAACACGACGCACAGGAGCATGAAAACTCCCTCCCCAACGCCCAACAGTACAAAATGGATTGTGTTTAATTGTGTTCTTATTTATTCCTTCTAAAATACCCCCTTCCTCAATTTTTAAAAATCTGAAGCTCCATTTTCAATCTTTTTTTCATTTTTTCAGACTGTGAAAATGGTGAAAGTTGTATATTTTATCATTGTAGAGTTGAAGCTAAGTTTTGAACTTCACCATAACTTCCCCTTCCAAGTTCGTTGAACTCCTTGAACCCATTAGTGGTATCTTTCAACTCTGAGAGTCGGAAAACCTGAGCTTCCCCTGGACACGGTGACACTGACACAGGAGGATGAGGATCGGTATTTGCATCAATTTCCTTCTCAGGCTTGCGAATACATGAGGCGAATTGGTTCTTTCCACCTTGTTTAGTTCTGCTGCCTAACATGCGGATTAACAAACATAATTCAACTAAACATAACAAGAAACCCAAAGCAGAAGACCCGACTATGAGCAGTAGTTGACACAATTGATGCTGATGTTGATGCTTCATCATTTCTGAGTTTTGGAGCCTGCAAACATCTGAACAAGAGCTATTCTGGCAAAGAGAGCAAGGACTATATACCCTGTCTGCATTTTCAGTACAAGAACTAGAAGGAAAGAATCCTTCAGAATAATTAACCCCACAAGGTGAACAAATTTTTAGATCTTTCCTAACACACATATTTATCAAATCAGGCTCATTCAAAAGGCTTGCATTAAAAAGGGGACCAGGGTTAGGGTTTTTGCGCCCTTACGTGTAAGACATCCATTGGTCATTTGCTGACTGGATTGACATGTATGTGTATGGATAATACACGCGCACATGGTCTCTTGTCAGATGTGTTTATTAGTTATGAAAAAAATGAGTTCGAGTGTTCATATGGGAAAATAGAAAGTTTATGTATCTGCTTTAAAAAAACCCGACAAGTTTAAGTGACCAGGAAGTCATTTCGCCTTAAGTCAAATGATATCTTTGTCTTATCACTCCCATTCTTGACATTCTTGATAATGTTTTTCTTGACACAACAATTTATTTTATGCAGAAAGAGCGGGAATTTGCATCTACATCCGCTTTTTATGTCACGTTTTAACTTGTGCCCACTTTACAAAAACAATTGCAATCGTACCCACTTTTTCGCATAACTTCAAGATACGGGGCTGAAGTAGCAAAGACAATCACGTAAAACTTCATCATTCTAATAGAAGGGCCTGAAGTAGCAAGTGTGCTGAACTAAGTGTGCTGAAGTTTTTGTTTGTAATTGCTGAACTTAAGCATAGTAGCTGAAGTTTTGTTCTCTATTTGCATTGCTGAAGTTTTTGTTTTTGTAACTGGCGAACTTCAGCTCTAGAGCTGAAGTTTTTATTTTTGTAACTGGTGGACTTCAGCTCTAGAGCTAAAGTACTTATTTTTATAACTGGCGAACTTCAGCTCTAGAGCTGAAGTTTTTATTTTTGTAACTGGCGAACTTCAGCTCTAGAGCTGAAGTTTTTATTTTATAATTGGCGAACTTCAGCTCTAGAGCTGAAGTTTTTGTTTCGTAATTGTCGAACTTCAGCTCTAAAACAGAAGTTATTTAGTTCATTTGTAAAAACTTCAGCACTATATAAGTAATGGACATTTTATTTCTTATTGCATACAACTATACAAGTAACTTGGTGTTTCCTTGTCATGGACAAGATGTTAAATTTGTGGTGAATTGCTTTCACTTCAGTCTGAATTTAAGGGTGAAAAAGGACATGGTGCCAAACAATGACCAGTTGCAGATCCATTCATATTTCTTGACTGAAATACAGTAGTGTAAGAAAATTTTCGTCTTATCATTGAACCAGATATGTCTACACAAAATTTTAATAACTGAAGTTCCATAACAGCACCAACAGCAGCAGAAGAAGAAGAAAACGAAGGAGGAGAAGGAAGAGGAGGAGAAAGGCGGCTGAAGTTATTTAAAAAGTAGGTATAAGTTAAAAGTTTTAAAAAAAATGGGTATAAGTTAAATGGGGGCGACCAAATAGGACGCCCCGTGCAATTTTTACAGAAAGAGTCCACTTACAGATGACCTGATGGCCCATTCAGACTTCTAAGGGATCGTTTGGTTGGGAAACAAGTTATCTCATGATTAATTATTTTCGGATTAGTTATTCCATCCTTTATAGGGATTAAAAAAAAATATTACAATCCCATAATAACTAATACCGGGATTAGTTACACCATAATTTGATCACAACCAAACATGGGATAAACACATCTCAAATATAATTCCGGGATTAGTTATCCCTTATCCTTCGTACCAAACGAGCCATAAAAGTGTCACGACCCAAAAATCCCTCCAAAGGAGTCGTGATGGCACCTAGTCTCTAAACTAGGTAAGCCTAACATTAACTGGAATAACATCGATATTTATCAGCTTCAAATAAAATGTTCTCTAAATCATTTACAATTCCCAAAACCGGTAGTACAAGTCACAAGCCTTTCTAAGAGTAGTTATACAATATAATTACATCACTGTTCCGAAACAAAGGGAACAAATGGAAATAAGTACAATTGAATGTGACTCTGAGGACTGCGAACACTATAGCAGATTTACCTTGAGTCTTCATCGCGTCGAATAGCTACCATCAATCAAATGTATGGATCTGTACACAAAAATATAAAAAAGTGTAGTATCAGCACAACCGACCCCATGTGCTGGTAAGTGTTTAGCCTACCCCGGCGAAGTAGTGACAAGGCTAGAACCAGACACTCACATAAATCTGTGCAGTTTATAGCGTACAAAATAATAGGAAGCAAATAACAGTAATGACAATAATGATCAACCAATGATATAAATAGCAGGCAACAAGAACACCATAATTGCTTCTCAATAAATAATAAATAGAAGTGCAATCAATTAATCGAGTCCTTCAAATATAAATCTTTCGCCTATAAATCCTTCAAGTAATAATCTGTAAGATAATATGCTTTTCAATAAATATATT
>MU758557.1:95985-106252 GCA_026770625.1 Nicotiana glauca
AATCAAAATCCAGCCACTAACAAGAATAAGGAAAACAAGACAGATTTCACTTTCAGATCACATCTCGTTGCAAGCGCAACCCGTTCCAATCTCATTTAACACCGTTGCGGCGTCCAACCCGATCCTCATAATATTATACCGTTGCGGCGTGCAACCCGATCCTCATTATATTTTACCGTTGCGGCGTGCAACCCGATCCTCATTATATTATACCATTGCGGCGTGCAACCTGATCCTCATTATATTTTACTGTTGCGGCGTGCAACCCGATCCTCATTATATTTTACCATTGCGACGTGCAACCCGATCCTCATTATATTTTACCAAGAACTCACCCAAACTACAAATGCAACTCAAGTACGAGGGGAGTGACAACAATTGCATAAGGTCCCAACAAGGGAATAATAATATTAAACAAACATCCCGGCAAGGGAACAATACTATCAAAACAAATATCCTGGCAAGGGAACAATACTATCAAAACAAACATCCCGACAATGAAACAATACTATCCAAACAAACATCCCAGCAAGGGAACAATACTATCAAAACAAACATCCCAGCAAGGTAACAATAATAATAATAACACATGAAGCGCAATATACTACAACAAAGTCATAAAAATTATAATACAAGACTCACGGGCATGCTTGACCCCCAACGTATAGATACTCGTCACCATGCCTATACGTCCGACTCCACACATAACAAATAGCAAATATACTCAACTCCTATTCCCTCAAGCTAGGATAGATCAAACACCTACCTCGTTTTGCAATCAATTCAAAATTCCAATAAGCCTTTGCCTCGCGAATTCATGCCCGAAATTCTCAAATATGTAGTATTATTCATTGCGGCTGCACTGTGCTGCCTTCTTCAAAATGGTTTAGATATATAGAGCATCATTCCTTCAATTCCAACCAAACATCTTTGGCACTGATTTTGTGAGCCACATACTGAAGCATATCTTCAGTGAGAGAGCCAAGAATCCATCCTTTAACAAGCCGATCACTTCTTTCCACTTCAAGTATTTATCTGGATTTTCTAATAAGGATGGTTGGATTAATGTTCCATCAATGAAACCAACTAGTTCTTGACTTTTAAGAAGACAAAGCATTTGTGTTTTCCATATATTATAATTGGAAGAATCATATAGTTTAACTGTTACAAAGATTGCTATATTAATCGTTGATGGGTTCTCCATTGATGCAGCCTTATAACACTTTAACAAGTACTTTAAATATAATAGGAGGGGAAATGATTAACAAAGTTGCTTAAAATAAGGATTCCTCCACTCAACTAGTGGTAGGTGATGCCATGTGGGTAATAAAGACCGACAAACAACAAGTGTTTAAAGTCTTTAGTCATTTTTAATGCTCTAATGATCCTTCAAATCCGGCTTTTTTTTTTTTTTGTGAAATTGATTAAACTGACAATGCCGATAACTATTCATGCTTTAAATATTCATGGAAATAACTTCTTAAAGAAGAACAACTAAACATCTAAAGAAAAGCTAATGAAAGCAGAAGCTCAATTCTTTTACAAATTATTTAAAAAAAAAATCATGTTCTTGTCAAATTATACTGACTGCGCACGCAAGTCGAGGAATTACCGATATCTCTTTTCAAGGTCTTGAAACACCGAAATAATTTTTTTTAATTTAAAGATGGTATTTTTGGGTCATCACAAAAAGTTCCAAAAGGAATTCGAAGGACGTTTCAAATAGTCTTTTGTGCAAAGGGTGATTTGCACAAATAGCATCATTCAGTGTTACGATTAATATTTATTTGACCCAGGTAAAAAAAATCTTAAAAAATTAGCCTTCGGTTAGAACTTTGGGAAGCCCTTCTGTTAATTGCCAAAATTTTCATATGATAAACGAGAATTTTTCATATGGTGATCATCGTGATTTGCTATAACATATGATAATCGCCAAAATTATTCATATGGTGATCGCCATAATTGCCATAAAATATGATAATCACCAGAAATTTTTATATAGGAAAGCGCTTACCCAAAATTCTGGATGTAGGCTATTTTCCTAATCCTTTCTTACCATGGTTAGAATATTAATAATGGTCCTAGAAAGGTCTACCAAGTGTAATTTCTGAAATTTATCACTCTTTGATGTTCTTAAAATTAATAAGCGCCTACTATTATTTTTTAAAGTTTGATGAATTCACGTCAAACAACGTTTTCAGGATAGGCCATTTATGCCAAAAAATAGTTGAATTGGTACACCTATGATAGTTGAGAATATTGTACTTTAACTATCAATACTTCGACGAAGGTTTCATTTGGTGAATATTTTGTTACTTACTGCAATAAGAAATTGAATTATGTTCTACTGGCACAATTTAATAAAATAGGTCATCAATTATGTATTATACGGATAAGCTAAAAAACATTTCATTACATGCCTGAAAATAGTAATGTATGAATGCGACTCTTACACGCTTGCGAAGCATTGCATAACTAATGTTTTACATGACCATAAACCAAGGGATGTTGCATTGATCGTTGGATGAATGAAATTGCTTTATTCTTGAGTCGTAATTAAATGTTTGAGTTTAAGTCCTGAAATAAAGAAATTTCTAGTGTTTCTTTTAACGGGTGGAATGTTAACTAGTTTGGGCAAAAAATCTAGAAACAAGATTGAACTGATTGAAGCTGCTGAAAGTAAACTACTAGGAGTAGGGGTGTTCAAACCGAACTGGAAAATCGCACCAAACCGAAAAATCAAACCAAACCGATTAAAAAACCCGACTAGGTTTGGTTTGACTTGATTTGATATTGAGTAAAAAAATTCGAACCAAACCGTCATATAAATATATAAATTTTATTTATATTTTTAAGACTTTATAATGAATTTTCTTTAGAAGATGTAGAAATATTTGGGATCCTCTCATGTATTAACCTTGAAAACATAAATTAATGAAAAATTATTGTTAGACGACTAGAAAATAAATATCATGTGTTACTAAAAAAATTCTCCCATTAGAATATATTAATAGATCATATATTTGTCAATTTTTTTCATATTTACTAAACATATATTCATTTATCAAAGACTTATCTATAATTTTAACAAAGTAAGATTGAAATAATATTCATTTAACAAAAAAATCCGAAAAATCGAAAAACCCGACAAAACCGAACCAATCCAAACCGATATAGTTGGTTTGGTTCGGTTTTGATAAAAACCGAACCAACCTGGTCCATGTACAACCCAAACTAGGAGTATTGATAATTTCAATTGGGATATACTTTTGAGTTTTGATCGAAGTAATTTCAAGAGAAGATAGTTATATCAAACACTTTTTTCTTTTGAAAAATAATTGGTCATTGGTCGGAGTGTCCATATTGGAAAGTTTGAGATAACAACTTTGGTACTTAATGCTATCAACTTTGGAGGTTATTAGATAGCTCAATAATTTAGATTTTAGGTTCAGATTCTAAGAATGAAAATATTTGTGGTAAGAAGCATAATTCTTTTAATATGCTTTATACAGCATAAACATGAATTAGTCAGGCGAATGAATTTCAAATGCCATATGATTAGAAAAAGCACAAACTTCTTTTTTTTTCCCAGCATTTAAGGAGTTATTTGGTCGACAAGAGGGGTTGCTCTGATGGTAAGCAACCCCCACTTCTAATCGAGAGGTTGTGAGTTCGAGTCTCCCCAAAAGCAAGGTGGGAAGTTCTTGGAGGGAAAGATGCCGGGGGTCTATTTGGAAACAACCTCTCTACCCTAGGGTAGGGGTAAGGTCTGCGTACACACTATCCTCCCCAGACCCCACTAAGTAGGATTATACTGGGTTGTTGTTGTTGTTGTATTTAAGGAGTCATTTGGTATTATGATACCTTATGCCTTTTTCTTTTCTTTCATATGAGAACCATAGAATATAAGAAGATCAAGTGAACATAAAAGTTACATATTCGAGTATCATCGGTACACAAAAATTAAGGTCCTAAAAGATATCTCTAATTTTTTTTATACATTAGAAAAGAAGAAATATCTCTAATTAGACGAGCACGTAATCATACTAAACAAAAGTCACGAGAAATCCACTTCCTTCATAAAATAAAATAAAAATACACCATTTGGCATAAAAATTTGCTCACGTTAAACTTGATCATCATCCAATAAAAACAATAGTCTTGTTATTCTTGCAGTTAAAGAAATTACGTCTAACATAAATTTCCAATAAATTGAAATAAGAAAGAACAGCATGAAGCAAATGGACAAAAAGCATTCAATGCTAAAGAGAGATGCTGGTCCTACGAGTCTATATCAAATCCTACTTGTCACGATTCGAAATTTTTACGATTGGGATCGCAATTGAGTCTAACATCACACTTGCTAGGCAAACTAGTGTTAGAATATTATTAACCAATTTTTTTATATTTCGGTGATTAAAAATAAGCAAGCTAAAATAAGTTGAAATAAATGCGGAAGTAAGTAAATAGCCTCTTTATCAATACTATTACCAAAACTATTGCTATTACTACCCAGAATCCGGTGTCACAATCCACGAAGACACTAAGATTTGCTACAAACATTTGTTCGAAAGAAGATACAATTGTTTATGAAGGGAAGTAATAACAGTAAATGTAGGAGCATGGAAGGGGACTCCAGGGCCTGCGGACGCTAGCTGGACTACCTTGGGTCTCCTAGCTGATAATATCTGCACCTGACCTCTCGATCAGCCACTACCTGCTCCAAAATTTGCACAGAAAGTGCAGAGAGCATTATCAGTACAGCTGGCCCCATGTACTGGTAAGTACCGAGCCTAGCCTCGATGAGCTAGTGACGAGGCGGGGCAATTACAATATAACTTGCATACAGTGTAAAATAAAAGCAGAAAGAAGGGCATGACAAAATAAAGTAGTAACTTGCAAGAAATGAAAACAGAACTCAAGGTCTTATCGGTATCCAGCTATAAAATCCTTAAATGAAATGCAAAGCTACATAATAACTTGCACAGTAGAAAAAAGATACATAAACACATAAACTAATGCGGCGCGCATCTCGATCCTGCCATATATTAATATCAATATGAATATTCATCCTTATTACTCCATATTAATCCACTCTTATTCCTCCCGTTACGGCGTGCAACCCAATCTTACCATATGATAACATTTCACCCTTATTCCACCTTAATATATTACCTTATTCCTCCTGTTTCGATGTGCAACCCAATCCTACCATATCAACATCAATTACTCAATAAGTATATAAATTTCACGATTTAGCTTAAAACTATTCACAATATTTAAACATCAAATCAAAGCAAATAGAAAGCTTGCACATTATGAAACTTCACACAAATAATACTACACAGCGAAACCAATCCAAAATATACCATAAAACACCGATAAACCAGCTTAAGCCAATAATATGAGACAATGAAACTACGGGGTAGCTAATACCTTCAACAATGAAATACAATGTCTAGCAAATAGCAATTAATCATGGAAATACCAGTAAAGCATGTAGTAGTTAAGGCAGGGAAATGGCAATATATGAAGAACAGGAAGGAAACATGCAAAATAGATAAGTTGGCGGCGCATAGGTACTTGTCACCTTACCTATACGCCACTCATATGGATTTTCATATAGAAGATAAGTCAAGGGTTCCTAATCCCTCGAGTCAAAGTTAGACACGATACTTACCTCGATCCATAGGACACTAACTACTTAATTACTGCTTTTTCTCTAGATTCTACCACTAAATCACTCGTATATGGCCATAATTAACTTAATAACATCAAATATTGCTAAAGGAATCAATTTTAACAAATAAATTTAGGTTTACCAACATTTCCCCCAAAAAGTCAAAAATCGACCCTGGACCCGTTTGGTCAAAACTCGAGGTTCGGACCAAAACCTTTTCACCCATTCACCCCGAGCCCGAATATGTAATTAGTTCCATAATACGACCCCAAATCGAGGTCTAAATCCCCAATTTGCAACCCCCCTCCCCCAATTCTTCCAAAAATTCTAAATTTCTACCATGAAAGAACAAGGTTTAGGAATAGAAATCTAAAGGGTGATGATGAAAATTGAAGAAAGTAAGTTAAAGAGTACAAACCTATGATTTGGTGTTGAATTCCCCCTTCAAAAATCGCCTTAGGTCGAGTTCTAATGAAAGAGATATGAAATTTTGAAGAACTCTCGTTTTCAGGTCTGGTTTTAATTCACTGTATAAGCCTTCTTCGCGTTCGTGAAGGGCCTGTCATGATCGCGAAGCTACAACTCTATTGGCCTATGCGTTCGCGAGATACTCTTCACATTTCCAAAGGATTACTCCCCCCAGCCTACGTGTTCGTGAGCCAATTCCCGCATTCGCGATGAGCATGGTTAGTTCCCCTCCCCAGGTCCCATTTCTTCGCATTCGCGAAAGTAGCTTCGCGAACACGAAGAAGAAAACCAGAAATCACTGAAGCTGCATAAAAATCAAAATTTTCTAAGTCTAAAACATCCCTAAGCCTATGTGAAACTCACCCGAGCCTTTGGGGCTCCAGCACAAACATGCACACAAGTCTTAAAATATCATACGAACTTGCTTGTGTGGTCAAATCTCCAAAATAACACCTAGAACTATGAATTTAGCATTGTGATGAATCGACCCGTCGTCTCGTGAGTAACGACCCCGTTCTTCCCATTTTCTGCTTCCTTATGTTTCATTATCAGTATTGGGTTCGTTAGAATTTAATTGGAGTGATTTATTAAGAGATGAGGTACTTAGTCTCTTTTAAGAAGGCTTAAATTGGAAAAGTCAACTGGATGTTGACCTGTGAGTTAGACGGCTCGGAATTGAATTTTGATGAGTCGATTAGTTTCAGAGGATGATTTAAGGCTTAGGAGAGCAATCAGACATAATTTTGGAGGTCCGGTGAAGAAGTTAACCTATTTTGGCGAAGTTAGTATTTTGGCGATTTCCGGTTGATAGGTGAAATTTTGATCCAGGAGTCGGAATGGAGTTCCGAGAGTTTCAGTAGCTTCGTTAGGTGATTTTGGACTTGTGTACAAAATTTGAAGTCAATCGGACGTGATTTGATAGGTTTTGGCATCGGAAATAGAAGTTGAAAGTTCTAAAGTTCATAAAGCTTAGATTGGAGGTTGATTCATGGTTTTTGCATTGTTTGATGTGATTTGAGGCCTCGAGTAAGTACATAATGTATTTTGGGACTGGTTGGTGTGATTGGTCGGGGTCCTGGGGGCCTCGGGTGTGTTTCGGGTTGTGATCACGCTCTTATTTGATGTTCCAATGCCGTATCTTTGGGCATAAAGGGGTACCATATTAAGTAAATAAGATCCAAATTAAGTTTTTATGAACCATTAGATCCGTATAGTAATTTCGGAGTCATAGCAAAAAGAATCGTCGAGTTTGGACATCGTATGAGGGAGTTATGCTCATTTTCGTGTCGGGAGAATCTGGTTGTTGTCAAAATCGCATAAGCGGAAATTGACCGCGGATGCGGGACCGCAAAAGAGGAAATAGAGCGGTCCCAGATATGCGAAACATTTCCGCATAAGCGGAAAGGTCCGCATAAGCAGAAAATTATCCGCATAAGCAGAAAATGGGCCTGGGCAGAGACTTTAAGTCCCGAAAATGGCCATTTCTCCACCATTTTAAGTCAATTTTGAGAGCTTTTGGATGGGGATTGAAGGGAGTTTCAACCAAGATCGCTTGGAGGTAAGTTTTATGAGTTAAATGCATGATTTTATTGAAGAATCATCCTTGAAATTCATGAAAACATAGCCAAATCGTAAGAAATTAGGGCTTGAGATTGAAATTCTAAAATGGTGATTTGAGGGGTCAAATGAACTCCGATTTTTGTGAATTTGGTATGTATAGACTCGTGGCGAGATAAGGATTGTATTGATGTAAAATTTTTGGATTTCAAGACGTGGGCCCGGGGCTCGAGTTTTGCAAATTTCGTGGTTTTTAATATTTTTCGAGTCTTTTTGATTGGGTATTGTCTCTTTAGTATAATGCAACACATTCGTTGTCATTTTGGGCAGATTCTTCATGCGAGGAAGAAAATTTTGAAAGGCAAGGGCATCGCGGAGTAGTCTTTCGGTCGTCTTGAGGTGAGTAATGATTTTAAATGATGTCCTGAGGGTTTGAAACCCTGGATTGCACAACATAATGCTATGTTGAGATGAGACAAACGTTGTATGACGAGCGCGAGGTCATTTACTATTTAGAATTGTGACTTGGTCCATCCCGGTCGATATTTTACTTCGTATTTGATAAAGACTTGTTGTTTTTAACCATGATTTGGTTTTATTGCCATATTTGGGCTTCGTGCCAATCATTTGAAATCTTTTGTTAATGTACATCACTATTTTTCCTCACCAATTGAAATATTATTTTAACTCAGTCCAATTAAATTATATTATTTCGTGAACTCAGCAACATTTATACTCAACTCGAGATTTAATGATATTTATAATGTTGTTGAGTTGAGCACTATCATTTTACTAATGCCCAAGGGGCTTATGATTATTTTCTTGACTGATTTAGGCCGAGGGCCGTAGGTGAGGATATGTTGAGTGATGTGAGGAAGCTTTCAGGACTCGAGTGTTATGTGAGGAGGCTTTCAGGCCTCGAGTGCGATGTGTAAAGGCTTTAAGGCCTATTGATATTGCGCTTGGGCTGTAGGAGCCCCTCCGGTGTCTGTACACACCCCTAGTGAGCGCAGGGTACCCAGGTGAGTTGGGAGTGGGCTCGAGAGGCCGTTGTTTGTGTTTGGTGAGTTGGGAGTGAGCCCGAGGGGCTGATGTTGTGTGCTGGTGAGTTGGGAGTGAGCCCGCGGGGCTGATATAGTAATGAGAGTTTGATATTGAGACAGAGGGGAAAGCTTTTAATTATTCCTTACTTGTTGAAATTGTTGTTTTCACTGTTTAAAAAAGAGAATTTATCTGATGCCTTATGGCTTTGTTGTATAATTGATTTTACTGCTTGAGATAGCGCTATATTGTTCCTTTATGAGATTTCAAGCTTTCAGTCGTTATTTATTTTTATTACTCATTGGGTCGGAGTACTCACATTACTCCCTGCACCATGTGTGCAGATACAAGCAGAGCTTAGTTCGCTCCTGAGCGCTAATTCTTTCCAGACCAGGCGGTGACTAGGAGTAACGAGGTAGCTGTCGATGTCCGCATCCTCGTTTTCTCCCTTATCTTTTGTTATTTATGATATTTCTAGACTTGTAGAAATATTAGTAAACTCTGTAGTAGCCCATGACTTGTGACACCCCGATCTCGGGCTGAGTTAGGATGATTTTCATTGTTCCATCATGCTTATTTCGCACTTGTGATTATTATTATCTATGAAGTTGACATGTTCTTGCTAAGTAATTATAAAGAGGTGCATTGTTGTTCTGTTGGCTAGCCTTGTCCTCACGAGAGGTGCCATCATGACCGAGTTGGGATTTTGGGTCGTGACAAGTTGGTATCAGAGCCTAGGTTATTAGGTCTTGCTAGTCATGAGCTGGTTTAGTAAAGTCTCGCGGATCGGTATGGAGACGTTTGTATTTATCCTCGAGAGGCTGCAGAACCTTTAGGAAAACTTCATATTCTTGAATTCTTATCGTGCGTCCTTAATTCAGCTTGAAAAGAAACTCTTGAAATTCCTTCCGCGTGAACGTATGCATGAACGAGCGCTCAGTATCAGATGTGCCTTGGTGGCTTGTGATTCCCTGATCGAGGGGTGAGACGTGAGCTGTGTGAGATGATATTGGGCCAGTGTGAAGGACTTGAGGCCGGATCTTTGACTATGGTTTGATCACCGAGGTGCTGATTGTGTGAGCAAGTATTTTGAACTTATATGTTCGGTATTGTCCCTATTAGTGGGAACAACGACTAGATAGCTATGTGATGAGTATGCTAGTACTGCGAGATGTATCTATATGACTTAGAAGTGACGATGGAGACCTGCTGGATGATAGGTGAACCATTAAGTGTTTGATTTCCATTATGATAGGACGTGTAGTCCCAAGTTATGGGTGCGTGAAGAATCTTTTTATTTCTCCTATTTGGAGTGAAGTAAATTTCATATTACGGTACGAGTTCAGACTCAGGAAGATTAAGTGATTGTGTAATGTGAATGGCAGTGGAAGGTATACCAAAATATTAACTAAAGGTAAAGTTAGTGGGTAATTGGCTTATGAGGGAAAATCTATTTGTCATACTAGTTAGATAAGTCTGGGAGCTGAGATTGCTTCTGTAAATGTATTATGACGAAATCGT
>MU758560.1:0-14784 GCA_026770625.1 Nicotiana glauca
GTTGACAGAAGCATCAACTTTTCCTCCCATTGAGGTAAATGAAAATATTGAGTTATAACTTCTAATATTATCTCTAAAATGATTACTTTTTGGACCTAGATAAAAGTATTTGTTGGTGAATAAATAATAATTCATATATTGCAGATACATTTGAAGTATGGTAAAAGTAGATTTTGATGTTACCTGATCCAAATAATAAGTTTTTTAAAATTATGGGAGGTTCTTTTGGCTTTGATAAGAGTATCTTTCCATGATTACAACACAAAGCAAACTCTGGTTTTTTAGCTTTGATTTTCTTGTTGATTCTTTCTTCGTACCAAAAGTAAGCACCACAATGTTCACATTCATATGTAGGATCGCCTATATCCCAGTAGTCTATGAATAAAATAACCAAATGTAAGATTAATGTAAAGGCGTGGTAAGCTTACTTATTGTTTATACATATAGAAAAATAAATATGCATACCTTCATTGTCAATAATTCCATATCCAACATCAGGATCTAAATAGTATTAAAATCATATTAAATTAGCCATGTAAATTTAAAAGGGGGACATGAATGAATCATTGTTTGTATTAAGATAGACATACCTTCATAGTCATCTTCATCTTCAGTTGCATCATTATTTTCTGCGATTTTTTGCACATATTATTACGTTAAGTAATTAATCACGCTACCATTAATTTGAAAATTAGTATAAATGTAGTTTATTTGTATAATTTAATAGGAAAAAAATATATTTATGAAAAACGTACCTGGTACATCCCCATCAATATTAACATCCTCGAGTTCTAATAATAAATCATAATAAAATGTCGTAAGTATAAATAAACGATTCATGTTATATTACTAAATTTTTTTTATAATAACAACCTGGCAGTAGGGGTAGCTCATTTAAATCAGGTAGAAGATAATTTGTCTGCACATTTGAAGTTGACAAACCAAATTGCAAATGTTGGTGTCGAGGTAAATTTGGATGTTGTGCCTGAGATTGAGACGATGAAGCGTGTGCACATCTATCTAAAGGTGTATAATGTAATCGTGTGAAATATTGACGGTTTGTTATGTCTGTTAAAGGTTGTGTTGCCTTTTCTTTTCCAAATGCATCCCCTGTAATAGTAGCAGGACAAATAACTCTATAAACCATAAAACATACAAATCACATAAGTTAAAAAAACTGGGAAAAAATATAAGCAATATGACGTTAGACCAACATTGGCTAATACAGCAATTTACAAAGACAGATCATAAGAAAAAGAAGACAAACGGATGCGTACACTAATCAATCATCATTTACTATCCAGTAATATTTTTTTAAAATCTCATCAATAAATAAAAGAAATAATCTACATTTCTATCACATGGTTTAGCAAAACTATTATTCTGATAGTAACATGGGGGCTATATTTCAGGCATGACATGAATAAAAAAGTGCCATCATAAATATAATATCAGCATAACGTCTTATAACCATTAAGCCGTTTAACGGTTTATGGGCACTTCATATTGGAACGTAACAAAGCTTAAAAACGTCTTACTAACAATACATAATTGTGGGTCCAAGATTAGAGAAAGTGAACCTAAACAGTCTTGACTGGGTAAATTATTTAAAACAAAAATTCAATATTGCCTCGGTAATAGGCATGAAGAAGTACCAGTTCGCATTTAGGTAATTAATATTTATCATAACTTTATTAGCAAACATTCAGCTTGGTTTTTCGAAACTGTAAGATACGATTCCTTCATAAAACATGCTTAAAACTTTGATTTAAAATATAACAGTACTAACTAATACAGTTAAAATACAAAGCGAAAGGAATAATTCTGCTTTAAAAGCGTAATGTTTAAGTGCGAATCAAAGGGAATAAGCCCAACTAAAATCAGAAATAAGAGAAGATTAGTTAGGAAATATAGTATTTCGAAGGTTTCAACTGAAACTATGTAACAGACTTGCACGGAACTTAACATACTTAATTTTGTTTATACAAAGCAAAGGGCAGAATTCTACTTTAACAGGTTAATGCTTAAGTGTGAACCAAAGGAAATAAGTCGAACAAAAATCAGAAATAAGAGAAGATTAGTTACGAAATATAGTATTTCGAATCTTTCAACTGAAAGTATGTAACAGACTTGTCAGGAAATTAATATTGAAACTATTTGAGTTAAAGCTTCTTTGGTTCTCTGTTATTCACACCCCCTCTATCTTAAAATACTAAACATTCATCTTGCTTATTCCATGTCAGCAATTCGTGTTCAATTGACACATATCTGACGACATAAAGTGTTCTTGGATATGATCCCAAGTTAAGGTGTATAAATGAACCTCATGCTAAGTTATGGGGGCCGTCTATTTATTTAGCCCGAGAATATTATGTTGAATCCAACAACCGCAGTAGACAGAGAAACATTTATAAAGTTTCAACTATCCGAATTTAGCCTCTTAATACCAAGACTTATGTCTGAGGCGGGGTTCGAGTCCTTGATGTGCAACAACCCCACACATCACTCGCTGGGCTCTTATAACTCAACCAAATTATTGGGGTTGTATTCGAATTTATATTGTTGCTGACACATACACCTTCTTGATGATTTTTCCCCTTAGCATCTTCAAATATTGATACATATTTATTAAAATATTTTAATTCTAAATATTCTCTCTCTCAGCACACATACCAGCCACAACAATAACCCCAAATATGTCTTCATAATTTTGATATGTATGTACACAAATACATAGATATACACAGACACATATATAGCTGACGGTAAATTTAGTGTTGTCTTATGACATTATTATTAAATGGCATCACATATATGATATATAAATGAAATAACATAAGCACTACATTCACTTACTTTATCAAAATAATGAACCTGGTCGCTGACGCCAACAATAACAACAAACCTAGTATATCTTAAAATACTAAACATTCAGGTTGCTTATTCTAAATTGTACGATACGATTCCTTCATAAAACATAAGAAATAACAGTGTAATTCTTAAGTGCGAATCAAAGGCAATAAACCCAACAAAAATCAGAAATAGCAGAAGATTAGTTAGGGAATATAGTATTTCGAAGCTTTCAACACAGAGTATGTAAGAAGCAAGCAAGAAAATTTGCAAAAGAGTCGATATAAGTTCATACCATTTTTATCTGAAGAAATTTTCGGTCGTTTCTGCTTCCGTATGTTGATCCTATTTTTTCTTGCGACTTTCTTCTCTTCTTCCATGTCGAATTGAGTAGAAACTGTTAGGGTAAGAAGTTGAAAAGCCGTGTGTTTAATGCAGTTGAAGAAACAGTGGCATATAAGCCGCCTGGTATTTCGCTGTTAGCAGGTTTTTTTTTAATTCATCCTAATTTCTTTTAATAATATATAGATTTAATATAAAGCACAGTTTTTTTATTTTTTCACATCGATAATTCAGCTTATGCTTTATCAGATATATGTTAACATAAGATACAATATGATTCCTCACAGGCCAACACATACACTGCCAACTATTAATGAAGCTGGTTTGGTATTTAATATTTTTTCTGATTTATTGGGAAGATATGATTTTGGCATAAGAATATTAAAAGACATAGACCATGATGTAGCAACTGCGTGTGGGGGGTACTATTTTATACGACCATGACATACAACAAATTAAATCTGAACGTACATATTAAATCAGAATTTATCATATAATTAATGAAATTTGAAGCTGCCTCATCCCGCATATGTGCCTGTTGAATTTGCTTCACTCAAATCTGCAGTTCTAGCTATTAAGATAGAATATCTTCTCATTAGTAACACCACTTCTTTTGTTTCTTGATATGAAGTTTCTCAGGTTAATGAGTTGAAGTTCCGGACTTTTTATTTTCATGAAGAGGTTAGCAATTACTATCTTTGTGTCGCATTAACTTTTCCTTTTTCATTTGGTCTTTTCCGTGGTATACGTTTTTCCACTTCTCTTTTTATAACACCATACTTCTGCATCTTCCAAATGGTTCCAATTCTTCTACTATATTAAATGACTACTCTATTTTCAGTGTTACAATGTGTTATCAACTGTAAGTGTAAGAGAATGTGTGCTGCAAATCTTATTTGTATGCCACCTTCTCAATTTGTTTAACAGGATGACGTTGACACAATTCACTACAGTATGTATGTCAAAACTCTAACAAATCGTAGTTACCAACTTACCGTATCGTACAAAATCAAAACCAAACTTAAAATACCAGACCATACCGTTAACAGAAATTATGGAAAGACTTTGAGAAGGATTACTATGAGGGTACTATTTTATACTTAAGCTTCCATTACTAGATTGTTGCTGAACCTATTTTTTGTTGTAGGATGATCAGGAGCATTTTGATTCAATACTATTGTGATGACCCGGCCAATCGTCATGTGAGTTATCGCCCCGTTTCCCCCATATTGTGTTGCTTTATGTTCTATATCGGTATTTGAGTTGATAGGGTGGAATTGAGCTGGTTTTAGCAGGAAATGAGGCACTTAGCCTCTTAAAAGAGAGTTTGTTTTAGAAAAGTCAACCGGAAGTTGATTATGTGGTTAGGGGGCTCCAATGTGAATTCTGGTGGTTCGGTTAGTTTCGGGGGATGATTTGTGACATAGGAGTGCGATCGGAATCGAATTTGGAGGCCCGGTGTAGATTTAGGCTTGAATTGGCAAAGTTTGAATTTTGGCGAATTCCGATTGATAGGTGGGATTTTGTTCCGCGGGTCGGAATGGAATTTCGAGAGTTGCAGTAGCTTCGTTAGGTGATTTTAGATATGTCTGCAAATTTTCAAGTCATTCAGACGTTGTTTGGTTGGGTTTTTGATTGAATACGTATTGCGGAAGTTTTGAAGAAAACTAGGCTTGAATCCGATGTGATTTAATGGTTTTAGCGTTGTTTGACGTGTTTTGAGGATTGGAACAAGTTTGAATAAGGTTTTAGGGTGTGTTTGTGCTTTTGGTTGAGGTCCCGGGGGCCTCGGGGTGATTTCGGATGGTTAAACAGGGGTTCTAGGCTTTTGTTGCAGTCAGATTTTTCAATCTACTGGTATTTCCGCATCTGCGAAAAAGAAGCCGCTTAAGCGGTTCCGCAGATGCGGTAGGGAAAGTCGCAGAAGCGATCATAAGTGGCCCAGGGGATTTCCGCATAAGCGGAAGGTGGAGTGCGTAAGCGGGGCCGCGTAAGCGGATTTTAGACCGCATAAGCGGTCGAGGGGAAACCGCATAAGCGGTGCTTGGAATCGCATAAGCGGTCCAGATGGTTTTAAGTCAAATCACATAAGCGGTCAATTAGCCGCATAAGTGGGACCGCAGGTGCGGTCCGCAGAAGCGAAAAATGGACCTGTGTTATAGTGAACAGTGTTCACGAACTTGGAAAAGAAGAAAATATTTTGGACTTCGAGCAAAGCGGGTTTTTGAGCGATTTTGAAGAGGATTCGAAGAGCTTTCATCAAGTATGGATATTTGGACTCGGATTATGTTATTATGGTGTAAAAACATGAATTAATCACGAAAATTCAAGAAATTAAAGGGTAAAAATGGAGGTTAGGGCTTGAAACCTAAGAGGGTTTAAATTGATGATTTGAGGGGTCAAATGGACTCCGATTCTTGTGTATTTTATATGTACGGACTCGTGGAGAGACAAGGATTCCGAAGATGTGAATTCGTTATTTTTCGAGAAGTGGGCCCGGGGCTCGGGTTTTGCCAACTTCGTGTTTTTGGGTGTTTTTTGAGTTCTTTCAATTGGATTATGTTCCATTAGCTTAATATAACATATTCCTTATGGTTTTGGCCAGATTTGGCTCGCGAGGAGGTTGATTCTAGAGGAAAAGGCTTGGTGGACTAGTTCTTTAGCCGGTTTGAGGTGAGTAATTGATGTAATTGCTGTTCTGAGGGTTTGAAACTCCGGACTTTCATATCGTGACGCTATATTGAGGCGTGACACGCATTCTACGGTGAGTGCGGGGTCGTTTACTATTGGGGATTGAGACTTGGTCCATCCCGAGTATGATTTCTTCTTTATGGGCGATTGAGACGCATACTTTATCACTGTGGATTGGGCTTATTGCCGTGTTTGGGGCCTTGTGCCGACCTGTAGAATCCTTAGGGGATCTTTAGGTGTTTTTCCTCACTTGTGTGCATAACATAAATTCTTAGTCATGTTTTCAAATATTAAAAACAATATAATAATTGTGTTTTATACATGAACCTTAAATGAAAAGGATATGAGGGCTGAGATCCCTATAGTATGTCACGCCCGATAGGCTGTGGACTTATTTGACTGAGATGGGTCGGGGACCCAGTGGTGAGGATTTTTCCTTGATATGGATCGGGCTACACGCCGTAGCGATTATTATATATTGATATTGAGGCCGAGAGCCTGTTTTATGCCAATACCTGGCTGATATTGCGCTTGGGCTATAGGAGCCCCTCCGGAGTCTGTACACACCCCCAGTGTGCGCCGTCGATGTTAAATAAGTGGAGCGGGCTGCACGCCGCAGCGGGTACTGGAGTGTAATATGAACTTTTTTTAACTGTATTATTTGTTGTATACTTTTTTTCGTTGCATCCTTTCATGCATTATTTCTTAACTGTATTATTTGTTATATACTTTTTTTCGTTGGATTAGATATGAACTGCTAGATATAGAGTACTTTTTGGATTTCCTGCATTTTCTTACTTTCAGACTTTAGTTATGTTTATTACTCACTGAGTTGGAGTACTCACTTTACTCCATGTACCTTGTGTGCAGATCTAGGGCAGTCTCAGGCTGAGTGATTCCAGCTGATCCAGAGTTCTTTCCGGGAGTATTTGAGTTAGCTGCAGGGCGTTCGCAGCCGATGATTCTCCCCTCTATCTCTATCCTTTATTTCCATATTATCGGTATTAGACAGACTTTGTAGTAGGATATTATTTTGTCATTAGGGGCTCATGGTCGTGACACCGGGTCCTAGTTAGGCTGTGTTGGTATTATGTTAGATTTTCCGCATTATTATCAGTATTTTAGATTCTTGCTTTAAATGATATTTATCTTCATCTGTTTAATTAACGGGGTTATTGATATAAATGGTCAAGCTTTCCTAATAGTGTGTTGGGCACCATCACGACCGAGTTGGGGTCGTGACAAGTTGGTATCAGAGCCTAGGTTGCTTGGTCTCGCAAATCATGAGCCGGTTTAGTAGAGTCTCGCGGATCGATATGGAGACGTCTGTTTTTATCCTCGAGAGGCTGTAGAACCTTTAGGAAACTTCATATTCTTGGAATTCTTATCGTGCGACTTTTTTGATCCGAGAACTAAATTATGTTATTATATTCACTCACAGATGGCGAGAACCCGTGCTACCGGACGTCGTGGATGACCACCTGTACCACCTACTGAGGCCACCAGAGGCCGTGGACGCGGTCGTGGTCGAGGTCGTGGTCGAGGCAGAGCCGAGGGGGCAGCACCTGTTGACCCACCAGTTGCCCCGGCTCAGGAGCAGGCTCCAGCTGTAGAGACTCCAGCAGCACATGTTCAGGCACCAGCTGTGCCTATTGTGATTTTGGGTCTTCAGGAGGCCCTAGCTCATATTCTATAAGTTTGCACTGGCCTGGCTCAGGCCGTCTCAGCCACTACTGCAGCAACTACTTTGCAGGCCGGGGGAGGCAATCTGACCCCCGCTGCTCGCACGCAGGAGCAGGTAGTGCAGGGTTTGCAAACACCAAAGGCACCACCAGTTCAGCAGGTTGCCCCAGTTCAGCCAGTTGCCCCGGTTCAGGATGATGTGATTCCGACCATGCCAGACGATGAGCAGCGTCATCCTGAGAGGTTCAACAGGCTTTCACCTCCTACTTTCAGTGGTGTTCCGGGCGAGGATACCCAGGGTTTTCTCGACAAGTGTCAACGTATGCTTCGGACCGCAGGGATCTTGGAGTCAATTGGGGTATCATTTACTACTTTTCAGTTTTCTGGAGCAGCTTTCACTTGGTGGGAGGCTTATGAGCGGCGTAGGCCGAGAGGTGCAACGCCTTTGTCATGGCAGGAGTTCTCCACTCTTTTTTCTGGAGAAGTGGGTACCGCAGTATGAGAGGGAGGAGCTGCATAGACAGCTTGAGTACCTTCGTTAGGGAGATATGACCGTGACTCAGTATGAGGTGAGATTTTTGGAGTTGGCTCGATATGCTCCATGGATGGTCCCTACTGATCGGGAGAGGATTCGGAGATTTGTGGATGGACTCACCTATCCCATCCGTATTCTGATGAACCGAGAGAGGGTTCTGGGCCATACCTTTGAGGATGCTGTGGATATTGCTCGTGATATTGAGACGGCTCGCCGTCAGGAGAGACAGGACAAGGAGGCCAAGAGGCCTGAGGATCAGGTAGCTTCAGTGGTGCTCCGTCTAGGGGCCAATTTTAGCAGAGCAGAGGTCGTTCTTTTAGGCCTCATCAGTCGGCTCGTCCCGAGTATCGTGGGGCGTCTTCAGGCCGTGGTCACCAGGGGTATCAGCAGGGCCAGTCTTCACTTAGTTCCCTCCCATCTCATAGCTCTTCACATGCCCCTTCAGCTCAGGGTTCTTCTGCGCAGCACGCATCGGCTGGTCATTCCGGCGCGAGGAGTTCCCATCAGTCCCCTTCTCCAGCATCTGGTATTTGCTTCGAGTGTGGCGAGTATGGCCATATGAGGAGGTAGTTTCCTCGTCGTCATGGTAGCTAGTCTCAGCAGAGGGATCAGCCCTCCTCTTCTACTCCATCTACTTCAGCACCATCCCAGTCAGGTAGGGGTGGGGGTCAAGAAGCTAGGGGCCGCCCTAGGGGTGGAGATCGACCTAGTGGTGGTCATGCTCAGTTCTATGTGCTTCCAGATAGGAGAGACGCCATTGCATCTGATGCAGTTATTACAGGTATTATCTCAGTATGCTACAGGGATGCTTCTATTTTATTTGATCCCGGATCTACATACTCTTATGTGTCTTCATATTTTGCCCATCATCTGGGTACGACCCGAGGGTGTCTTGCCTTACCCGTGTATGTATCCACCCCGAAGGGTGATACTATTATTGTGGACCATGTGTATCGGTTCTGTCTTGTTACTATTGGGGGTCTGGAGACCCGGGTTGATTTGTTGCTTTTGAGAATGGTAGACTTCGATGTTATTCTGGGCATGGACTGGTTATCTCCGTGTCATGCTATTTTGGACTGTCATGCAAAGATAATCACGTTGTCTATGCTAGGTGTTCCAAGAGTCGAGTGGCGTGGTTCGACCGATTATGTACCCAGCAGGGTAATCTCTTTCTTAAAGGCCCAGCGGATGGTTGGGAAGGGATGTTTATCATATTTGGCATTTGTGAGGGATGTTGGAGGTGAGACTCCTAGTATTGATTCGGTTCCCATTGTGAGAGATTTCCCTGATGTGTTTCCAACAGACCTGCCGGGCATGTCGCCGGACAGGGACATTGATTTCGGTATTGATCTGGTGCCGGACACTCAGCCCATCTTTATTCCTCCCTATCGTATGGCACCAGCTGAGTTAAAAGAATTGAAGGAGCAGCTTCAGGAACTCCTAGACAAGGGGTTCATTCACCCGAGTGTGTCACCGTGGGGTGAACCGGTCTTGTTTGTCAAGAAGAAAGATGGCACAATGAGGATGTGTATTGATTACAGGCAGTTGAACAAGGTGACGGTGAAGAAAAAGTATCCTCTACCGCGCATTGGTGATTTATTTGATCAGCTCCAGGGAGTGAGGGTATTCTCGAAGATTGATCTTCATTCAGGCTATCACCAGCTGAAGATTAGGGATTCTGATATTATGAAGACAACTTTCAGGACAAGATATAGGCATTATGAGTTTCTAGTTATGTCTTTTGGGCTGACCAATGCCCCGGCCGTGTTTATGCATTTGATTAACAGCGTGTTCCGGCCGTATTTGGATTCCTTTGTGATTGTTTTTATTGATGACATCCTGGTATACTCGCGTAGCCAGGAGGAGCATGCTCAGCATTTGAGGGTAGTATTGCAGAGATTGAGGGAGGAGAAGCTTTATGCAAAGTTCTCCAAGTGTGAGTTCTGGCTTGGGTCTGTGGCTTTTCTGGGACACGTGGTGTCTAGTGATGGTATTCAGGTTGACCCAAAGAAGATAGAGGCGGTGCAGAGTTGGCCTAGACCGTCCTCAGCTACGTAGATTCGGAGTTTCCTCGGTTTGGCAGGGTATTATCGCCGGTTTGTCCAGGGCTTTTCATTTATTGCTTCGTCCTTGACCAAGTTGACGTATAAGGGAGCACCATTTGTATGGTCGGACGAGTGCGAGGAGAGCTTTCAGAAGCTCAAGTCAGCTTTGACCACAGCCTCAGTGTTAGTCTTGCCATCAGCTTCAGGTTCTTACACCGTGTATTGTAATTCTTCGACAGTTGGGATTGGATGTGTGTTGATGCAGTAGGGTAGAGTTATTGCTTATGCTTCTCGTCAGTTGAAGCCTCATGAGAAGAAGTACCCCGTTCATGATTTGGAGTTGGCTGCCATAGTTCATGCTTTGAATATTTGGAGGCACTACCTATATGGCGTATCTTGTGAGGTGTATACCGATCATCGCAGCCTTCAACACTTGTTCAAACAGAATGATCTAAATTTGAGGTAGCGCAAGTCGCTTGAGTTGCTCAAGGATTATGACATTACCATTTTGTATCACCCGGGAAAGGCCAATGTGGTGGCTGATGCTTTGAACCGAAAGGCGGTGAGTATGGGTAGCTTGGCGTACATTCCAGTTGGGGAGAGGCCCTTTGTGGTTGATGTTCAGGCTTTGGCCAATCGGATGGTGAGGCTAGATATTTCGGAGCCTAGTCGGGTGTTGGCTTGTGTGGTATCTCGGTCTTCCTTGTATGATCGCATTAAAAAGCGCCAGTATGATGATCCACATTTGCTTGTCCTTAAGGAAAGAGTTCAGCATGATGATACCAGGGATGTGACCATTGATAGTGATGGTGTGTTGAGGATGCAGGGCCGTATTTGCGTGCCCAATATGGATGGGCTTCGGGAGTTGATATTGGAGGAGGCCCACAGCTCGCGGTATTCTATTCATCCAGGAGCCGCGAAGATGTATCAGGATCTGAGATAACATTACTGGTGGAGGAGAATGAAGAAGGATATTGTGAGTCATGTAGCTCGGTGTCTCAACAGCCAGCAGGTCAAGTATGAGCATCAGAGACCTGGTGGTGTACTTCAGCGTATGGATATTCCTGAGTGAAAATGGGAAAGGATTACTATGGACTTTGTGAGTGGTCTCCCTCGGACAGCGAGGAAGTTTGATTCAGTTTGGGTGATTATGGATCGGCTGACCAAGTCCGTGCACTTCATTTCGGTGTGTACTACCTATTCTTCGGAGCGGTTAGCAGAGATTTTCATCCGGGATATTGTATGGTTGCATGGGGTCCCAGTTTCCATTATATCAGACAGGGGTACTCAGTTCACTTCTCAATTTTGGAGGACTTTTCAGCGAGAGTTGGGTACACAGGTAGAGCTGAGCACAGCGTTTCATCCTCAGACGGACGGGCAGTCCGAGCATACCATCCAGATATTGGAAGACATGTTGCGTGCCTGTGTTATTAACTTTGGAGTTTCTTGGGCTGATTTCTTGGCTCTTGCAGAGTTTTCTTGCAACAACAGCTATCAATCTAGCATTCAGATAGCGCCATATGAGGCCTTATATGGGAGACGGTGTAGATCTCTGGTTGGTTGGTTCGATCCTGGTGAGGCTAGGTTGTTGGGGACAGAGTTGGTCCAGGATGCCTTAGATAAGGTGAAAGTGATCCAGGAGAGACTTCGGACAGCTCAGTCGTGTCAGAAAAGTTATGCGGACCGGAATGTTCGAGATGTGTCGCATATGGTGGGCGAGAAGGTCTTGCTGAAGGTTTCTCCTATGAAGGGCGTCATGAGATTTGGAAAGAAAGGAAAGTTGAGTCCGAGGTTCATTGGCCCTTTTGAGGTACTTAGGAGGATTGGGGAGGTGGCCTATATGCTTGCTTTGCCACCCAGCCTGTCGGGAGTTCACCCGGTATTTCATGTGTCTATGCTCCGGAAGTATGTTGGGGACCCATCTCATGTGTTGGACTTCAGTACAGTGCAGTTGGATGATGATTTGACCTATGATGTAGAGCCAGTGGCTATTTTGGGTCGTTAGGTTCGGAGGTTGAGGTCGAAGGATATAGCTTTGGTGAAGGTGCAGTAGAGAGGTCGGCCTGTGGAGGAGGCTACTTGGGAGACCGAGCGGGAGATGCGGAGTAGATATCCTCACTTGTTTGAGACTCCAGGTATGTTTCTTGACCCGCTCGAGGACAAGCGTTTGTTTAAGTTGGGGAAGATGTGACGATCCGGCCCGTCGTCACGTGAGTTACTGCCCTGTTTCCCCATATTGTGTTGCTTTATGTTCTATATCGGTATTTGAGTTGATCGGGTGGAATTGAGCTGGTTTTAGCTGGAAATGAGGCACTTAGCCTCTTAGAAGAGAGTTTGTTTTAGAAAAGTCAACCGGAAGTTGACTATGTGTTTAGGGGGCTCAGATGTGAATTCCGGTGGTTCGGCTAGCTTCGGGGGATGATTTGTGACTTAGAAGTGCGATCGAAATCGAATTTGGAGGCCCGGTGTAGATTTAGGCTTGAATTGGTGAAGTTTGAATTTTGGCGAATTCCGATTGATAGGTGGGATTTTTTTTCGTGGGTTGGAATGGAATTCCGAGAGTTGCAGTAGCTTCGTTAGGTGATTTTGGATATGTCTGCAAATTTCCAGGTCATTCGGACGTTGTTTGGTCGGGTTTTTGATTGAATGCATATTGCGGAAGTTTTGAAGAAAACTAGGCTTGAATCCGATGTGATTTAATGGTTTTAGCGTTGTTTGACGTGTTTTGAGGATTGGAACAAGTTTGAATAAGGTTTTAGGGTGTGTTTGTGCTTTTGGTTGTGGTCCCGGGGGCCTCAGGGTAATTTCGGATGGTTAAACGGGGGTTCTAGGCTTTTGTTGCAGTTAGATTTTTCAGGCTACTGGTATTTCTGCATCTGCGGAAAAGGAGCCACTTAAGCGGTTCCGCATATGCGGTGGGGAAAGTCGCAGAAGCAATCATGAGTGGCCTAGGGGATTTCCGCATAAGCGGAAGGTGGAGCGCGTAAGCGGGGCCGCGTAAGCGGATTTTAGACCGCAGAAGCGATCGAGGGGAAACCACATAAGCGGTGCTTGGAATCGTATAAGCGGTCCAGATGGTTTTAAGTCGGACCGCATAAGCGTTCAATTAGCCGCATAAGCGGGACCGCAGGTGCAGTCAGGGGACCGCAGAAACGGAAAATGGACCTGTGTTATAGTGAACAGTGTTCACGAACTTGGAAAAGAAGAAAATATTTTGGACTTCGAGCAAATCGAGTTTTTGAGCGATTTTGAAGAGGATTCGAAGAGGTTTCATCAGGTATGGATATTTGGACTCGGATTATGTTATTATGGTGTAAAAAATGAATTAATCACAGAAATTTAAGGAATTAAAGGGTAAAAATGGAGGTTAGGGCTTGAAACCTAAGAGGGTTTAAATTGATGATTTGAGGGGTCAAATGGACTCCGATTCTTGTGTATTTTATATGTACGGACTCTTGGCGAGACGAGGATTCCGGAGATGTAAATTTCGTAATTTTTCGAGAAGTGGGCCCGAGGCTCGGGTTTTGCCAACTTCGTATTTTTGGGTATTTTTCGAGTTCTTTCAATTGAGTTATGTTCCATTAGCTTAATATAACGTATTCCTTATGGTTTTGGCCAGATTTGGCGCGCGAAGAGGTTGATTCTAGAGGAAAAGGCTTGGTGGACTAGTTCTTTAGCTGGTTTAAGGTGAGTAATTGATGTAACTGCTGTTCTGAAGGTTTAAAACCCCGGACTTTCACATCGTGATGCTATATTAAGGCGTGACACGCATTCTACGGTGAGTGCAGGGTCGATTACTGTTGGGGATTGAGACTTGGTCCATCCCGCGTATGATTTCTTCTTTATGGACAATTGAGACGCATACTTTATCACTGTGGATTGGGCTTATTGCCGTGTTTGGGGCCTTGTGCCGACCTGTAGAATCCTTAGGGGATCTTTATGTGTTTTTCCTCACTTGTATGCATAACATAAATTCTCAGTCATGTTTTCAAATATTAAAAACAATATAATAACTGTGTTTTATTCATGAACCTTAAATGAAAAGGATATGATGGCTGAGATCCCTATAGTATGTCACGCCCGATTGGCTGTGGACTTATTTGACTGAGATGGGTCTGTGAGCACGTGATTTTTGCCCTACATATGAGTTATTCCCAAAACTTCAAACAAAAATGATTTGCTCTTACAATTTTTGTGAAATTTTGTGTTAATTGTGTATGTTAAGTCATATAAAAATAAAAAAAATATATGCATTTGCATTTAGGATTTTAATTTCATTTGTAGTATTAATTAGGTATTGATTTGTTTTAGAACAAAATTTAAAGAAATTCATAAAAATAGTTCCTATGCAAATTTAATTGATAATTGATTTTGTCACGACCCAAAATCCACTAAGGGTCGTGGTGGCGCCGGACACCTCTGTCAGGCCAGCCAACTAATTTTTCAACTAACTCTTCTTTTGATACTTTCGAAAATCTAAGGTTTTTCCTTTCATTTTATATAAATAAGAGGTTTTTGCTTTAGTTTAAAAGTCAAACAATCACAATTATTAGAAAGTTCACTGAAACCATCCCAGAAACCCGGTGTCACAAGTGCATGAGCAACTACAGAAAAGGATATAAATACAACACAACACCT
>MU758561.1:16465-27815 GCA_026770625.1 Nicotiana glauca
GGAGCCGGAGCAGCTTTTGGATTGCAGTATTTTATTGGGAGCTGACTTCAGTCCAGGGACATAAGAGGTAGCCTTGCTGATGCCCGCAAGCCCGGAGTCCCTTTCTATATTTACTTTAGTTTGTTATCCTTTGTATCGGAACAAACAGAATTATGTTTTTATTCAATCATTGTATTTAGCATTCTCTAGACGTTCGTGAGTTTGTGACTCCAGTTCTTGGGTAGAGGATTTTTGTTAAACTTTTGCATTTCTTTCAGTTAATTATATATTGAGACTTCCACTTTATCATATTATGTATTGTTATTATTAAATGATCGATAATTGCTAAAAGAAGTAAATTAATTTGGCTTGCCTAGCTCTTATTAGTAGGCACCATCACGACTCCCGAGGGTGGGAAATCCGGGTCGTGACAAGTTGGTATCAGAGTACTAGGTTACATAGGTCTCACGACTCATGGACAACCTTAGTAGAGTCTGAGGAATCGGTACAGAGACGTCTATATTTATCCCCTAGAGGCTACAGAGTTAGGAAAATTTTACTTTTGTTATTTCTTGTCGTGCGATTATGTTTCTCAAATACTGATTGTCTTTCTACTCTGCTCTTTCGCAGATGGTGAGAACACGTGCTTCCTCTTTTACCATGCAACAGTCCGAGTCCCCAGCAGCAGCTCCTACGAGGGGTAGAGGGCGAGGCCGAGGCCGTGCCAGAGGCCGAGGTAGGGGCAAAGCTCAGCCCCGAAAAGCAGCCCCAGAGGTGGAGCCACATGTTGATTATGACGTGGAGGTTCCAGCCCCAGCAGCTCCGGTGGGCCCAGCTCAGGTCCCAGAGGGGTTCATAGCCACCCCAATTCTTCAGGACGCTTTGGTCAGGTTGGTAGGCTTTATAGAGAGCGTCTCTCAAGCGGGTTTGCTTTCAGTAGCACCAGCCACTTCTCAGGCTGGAGGAGGAGTTCAGACTCCTGCTACGCGTACTCCGGAGCAGGTAGCTCCCCAGGCTCAAGTTCCAGTGGTTCAGCTAGCTGTGGCAGTTTAGCCGGGTATTGTGACTCAGACCGGCGATGGAGCAGCTATGTCCGCAGATGCTTTGTGGAGGCTGGATAGGTTCACCAAACTCTTCACCACCACATTCAGTGGTGCTTCTTCAGAAGACCCCCAGGATTTTTTATATAGCTGCCATGAGGTTCTTCGGACTATGGGTATTGTAGAGACCAATGGGGTCGACTTTGCCACCTTTCGTCTATCGGGATCTGCCAAGACTTGGTGGAGGGACTGTTGTTTAGCCAGGCCAGCAGGGTCGCCATCCCCGACTTGGGACCAGTTTACAGAGTTATTTTTGGAGAAGTTTCTCGCAGCTACTCAGCGAGAGGCTCTTCGCAGGCAGTTCGAGTGCCTCCAGCAGGACTCTATGACAGTCACTCAGTATGAGACCCGGTTCATTGATCTAGCATGACATGCTATTGTTATACTCCCCACCGAGAGAGAGAGGATGTGGAGGTTTATTGATGGATTGATTCAGCCGATCCGTCTCCAGATGGCTATGGGAGCCAGGAGTGAGATTTCTTTTCAGGAGGCGGCCAATGTAGCCCGTAGAGTTGAGATGGCTCTTACACAGGGAGGTGGTCATGGGTCAGATAAGAGGCCCCGTCATGCAGGTAGGTTCAGTGGTACCTCGTTTGGAGGTAGAGATTCTTATGGTAGAGGCCATCCTCCAAGGCCCTTTCAGTCAGCTCCCCAGGTCTCTCATGGTACTTCAGGGGGCAGTGGTTCTCAGCTGCATTATTTTGATCAGCAGTCGTTCAGTGCACCACCAGCTCCCATCAGTGCACCACCACTTCAGAGTTTTTGGGGAGGACATTCAGGTCGACAGGGTCAGCAGTTCCCGTAGCTGAGGGCTTATTACGGCTGTGGTGACCCGAGTCACAATGTCAGATTTTGCCCTCGAGCTTTGGGTAGTTCCCAGCAGCAGGGTCCTCGCTCCATGATTCAGGCACCAGGTGATCCACAGGCCGCCCAGCCAGCTAGAGGCAGGGGTAGAGGTCATAGAGGTGGAGGTAGAGATCATAGAGGTGGGGCTCGGACCGCAAAGAGGTAGAGGCCAACCAGCAGCCGACCATTCCAAAGATATGATTCAGGGAGGTGGGGCCCAGCCCCGGTGTTATGCTCTTCCAGCCAGGCCAGAGGCTGAGTCTTCAGATGCAGTTATTAGAGGTATTATTCTGGTCTGTGATAGGGATGCTTCAATTCTATTTGACCCTGGGTCCACATATTCGTATGTGTCATCCTATTTTGCACCATACTTGGTCATGCCTAGTGATGCTTTGAGTATTCCTGTTTATGTATCTACACCGGTGGGTGATTCTATAGTGGTCGACTAAGTGCATCATTCCTGTGTGGTAGTGTTTGAGGGTCTTGAGACCCGTATTGATTTATTGATCTTAGACATGGTGGATTTTGATGTTATATTAAGGATGGATTGGTTGTCCTCGTATCATGCTATCTTGCATTGTCACGCCAAGACCGTGACCTTGGCTTTGTCAGATTTGCCCCGTTTGGAGTGGAGAGGGACCCCAGGGTATACCACCCACAAAGTTATTTCATATGTGAAGGCTCGACGCATGGTCGAGAAGGAGTGTTTAGCTTATCTGGAATATGTTCGCGATTCCAGCGTAGAGGTCCCTTCTATTGATTCTGTTCCTATTGTTCGGGAGTTCCCCAAGGTTTTCCCTTCAGACCTAGCGGGTATGCCGCCCGACAGGGATATTGATTTTTATATTGATCTAGATCCGGGCACTCAGCCCATTTCTATTCCATCGTATCGCATGGCCCCGCCAGAGCTGAAGAAGTTAAAGGACCAATTATAGGATTTGCTAGAGAAGGGTTTTATCAGACCTAGTGTTTCTCCTTGGGACACACCAGTTTTATTTGTCAAGAAGAAGGATGGTTCGATGAAGATGTGCATTGATTACCGGCAATTAAACAAAGTGATGATAAAGAACAAGTATCCACTGCCAAGGATTGGCGATTTATTCGACCAGCTTCAGGGTGCCAAGGTGTGTTCAAAGACAGATTTGAGATCTTGCTACCATCAGTTGATGATTAGGGCATCCGATGTCCCTAAGACAACATTCTGCACTCGGTACGGGCATTATGAGTTCCTGGTCATGTCATTTGGGTTGAGCAATGCCCCAACAACGTTTATGGAGTTGATGAACCGAGTGTTCAGGCCTTATTTGGACTTGTTCGTGATAGTTTTCATTGATGATATTCAAATATACTCCCGCAGTCAAGAGGAGCATGAGCAACACCTCAGAGTGGTTCTTTAGACTCTGAAGGATAGTCAGTTATATGCTAAGTTCTCGAAGTGTGAGTTCTGGTTGAGTTTGGTTGCATTTCTAGGTCACCTTGTATCAGCAGAGGGTATTCAGGTGGACCCGAAGAAGATTGAGGAAGTCAAGAACTGGCCTCGACCAACATCAGCTATAGAGATTCGGAGTTTCTTGGGGTTAGCAGGCTACTACCGTCGGTTCATGGAGGGGTTTTCATCTATTGCCCCCGATGACCAGATTGACCCAGAAGGGTGCCCAATTCAGATGGTCAGATGAGTGTGAGGTGAGCTTTTAGAAGCTCAAGACAGCTCTGACCACGACACCGGTATTAGTTTTTCCCACAGGTTCAGGGCCTTATACAGTCTATTGTGATGCTTCCCGTATTGGGCTTGGTGCAGTATTGATGCAGGATGGCAGAGTCATTGCCTATGCTTCGAGGTAGTTGAAGATCCACGGGAAGAATTATCTGGTTCATGATCTAGAGTTGGCAGCCATTGTTCATGCTTTGACGATTTGGAGGATTACCTATATGGTGTGACGTGTGAGGTGTACACTGATCACAAGAGTCTTCAATACTTGTTCAAGCAAAAGGAGTTGAATTTGAGGCAGAGGATGTGGTTGAAGTTATTGAAAGATTATGATGTTACTATTTTGTATCACCCAAGGAAAGCCAATATGGTGGCCGATGCATTGAGTAGGAAGTCCGCCAGCATGGGTAGTCTTGCTTATATTCTGGCCAGCCAGAGACCGCTTGCTTTGGATGTTCAGGCCTTGGCCAATCGACTAGTGAGGTTTGATATTTCTAAGCCTAGCAGGGTGTTAGCTTGCATGGTTGCTCGTTCATTATTATTGGAGCGTATTCGTGATCAGCAGTTTGATTATCCCCATTTGTGTGTCCTGAGAGACACGGTGCAGCGTGGAGGTGCCAAGGAAGTGACCTTAGATAGCGATGGTGTTTTGAGATTGTAGGGGCGGGTTTGTGTGCCCAATGTCGATGGGATTCGAGAGTTGATCTTAGCAAAGACCCATAGTTCTAGGTATTCTATTCACTCGGGCGCCGCGAAGATGTATCAGGATCTGAGGCAGCACTATTGGTGGCGCAGAATGAAGAAAGATATTATTGTATATGTGGCTCGATGTTTGAACTGTCAGCATATTAAGTATGAGCATCAGAGGCCTGGTGGTTTGTTTCAGTGGATTGAGCTTCCCGAGTGGAAGTGGGAGAGGATTACCATAGATTTTGTTACTGGACTTCCGGTGACTCGGAAGAAGTTTGATGCAGTTTGGGTCATTGTTGATAGGCTGACCAAGTTAGCGCATTTTGTTCCTATTGCTGCCACCTATTCATCCGAGAGGTTAGTTGAGATCTACATCAGAGAGATTGTTCGCCTTCATGGCGTGCCGATATCTATCATTTCGGATCGGGGTACGCAGTTTATCTCGCGCTTCTGGAGAGCAGTTCAGCGAGAGTTGGGCACCCAGGTTGAGTTGAGCACAACATTCCATTCTCAAAGGGACGGACAGTCCGAGCGAACTATTCAGATATTGGAGGATATGTTCTAAGCCTGTGTCATTGATTTTAGAGGCTCGTGGGACTAGTTTTTGCCTTTAGCAGAGTTCGCCTACAACAACAGCTACCAATCCAGCATTCAGATGGATCCATATGAGGCATTGTATGGTAGGCGATGTCGGTCTCCAGTTGGATGGTTTGAACCGGGAGAGGCTCGGTTATTGGGTACAGATTTAGTTCAGGAGGCCTTGGATAAGGTCAAGATCAATCAGGATAGGCTTCGAACAGCTCAGTCCAGGCAGAAGCGTTATGCAAATCGCAAGGTTCGAGACGTGGCTTTCATGGTTGGTGAGCGAGTATTGCTCCGAGTGTCGCCTATGAAGGGCGTGATGAGATTTGGGAAGAAGGTCAAGCTTAGCCCTAGGTTCGTTGGTCCATTTAAGATTCTCGATCGTGTGGGAGAGGTGGCTTATAGACTTGCCTTGCCGCCTAACTTGTCAGTCGTGCATCCAGTGTTTCATGTGTCCATGCTTCAAAGGTATCACGACGATCCAGCCCACATGTTAGATTTCAGCACTGTCCAGTTGGACAAGGATCTGTCTTATGAGGAGGAGCCGGTAGCTATTCTAGACCGGCAGGTTCGACAGTTGAGGTCCTAGAGTTTTCCTTTAGTGCATGTTCAGTGGAGAGGTCAGCCTCCTGAGGCATCGACCTAGGAGTCTGAGTCTGATATGCAGAGTCGTTACCCTCATCTTTTTCCCGACTCAGGTACTTCTTTCTTTTGTCCGTTCGAGGACGAACGGTTGTTTTAGAGGTGGAGAATGTGATGACCCAAAGGGTCATCACCTATTTTCTCTCTTTTCTGCGCTTTCGAGGCCTTAAAAACCTTATTTTTAGTTTCCTCAATTTGCATGCGCAGTCGGAGCGCGTAGCCGAAAAGCTTAAATATGAATTTTGTGTGAAAAATGATGAATTTTGATATTAATATGATTAAAGTTGACTTTGGTCAATATTTTGGATAAACGGACCCGGACCCGTGATTGGACGGTCCCAAAGGGTCCGCAGGAAAATATGGGACTCGGGTGTATGCCCGGAATCGAAATCTGTGGTCCCGAGCCCGAGAAATGAATTTTTAAAAGAAATTATTTTTTAAAAATTATTAAGGAAATCGGAAATGAAATTTGATTAGAAGACTGTGGTATCGGGATCGTATTTTGATTCCGACGCTCGATATAAGTCTTATATATGGTTTAAGCGCTTTCTGTAAAATTTGGTTGAAATCAGACGTCATTTGACGTGTTTCGGACTATAAGTTCCAAATTTGAAAGTTTATGAAGCTTGGAAGAAAATCATGTGTTTTGTGGCTTGATTTCATGTATATGATGTTATTTTGGCGATTTGATCGCACGAGTAAGTCCATAGGCTATTTTTGAGGTTGTGTGTTTGTTTGGTGTGAAGCCCCGATGGCTCGGGTGAGTTTTGGATAGGCCACGAGTTGCATTTTGAACTTTGGAAAAAAATTATTGCAGGTCAGATCTAGTATCTTCGCATTTGCGAAGGATTTCTCGCAAATGCGAGTCCCCTATCGCAAATGCGAGAAAGGGAGATTTCTGCTTGGGTCGCAAATGCGACGATTCCGTCGGCAAATGCGAGGGTTGGTCAGTCGTAAATGCGACATTCACGACCGCAAATGTGAAGGTCCGAAGTCCTGAAGCTTTCGCAAATGTGAACAAAAACTTCGCTTTTCCCAGACCTGCAGGGTTCACAATTGCGAACCCAAGTTCGCATTTCCCACATCTGAGGCCCAACAAATTTATACTTAGGCGAATTTTAACCCCTTTTCTTCATTCTTTCAAAACACAAACTCCATAGGCGATTTTCCAAGAAATCTATCTTCTCCAAATCATTTGTAAGCCAACTTTTACTTAATTTCTTCAATCTTTAACATCATTAAACATGTTTTCATTTTAAAATCAAGGATTTTCATGGGTGAAAAAGGGGATTTTGGGTAGAACTTAGGTTTTCTTGATATTGGGGATTTGGACCTCAATTTGAGGTCTGATTTCAAAACTAATCATAGATATGGATTCGTGGTGGAATGCGTAACCGGGTTTTGGTTCGAACCTCGGGTTTTGATCATGTGGGCCCGGGGGCATTTTCGGCCTTTTTGGGTAAAACTTTGGGAAATTCATTTTTATGCATTCAAATTGATTCAATTAGCATTTGTTGATGTATTTAAGTAATTTGTGACTAGATTCTAGCGGTTTTGTGGTGGAAACGAGAGGTAAAGCTATACTTGAGGCTTGAGTTGAGTTGAAGCATCGAGGTAAATGTTTGATCTAACTTTGGCTTGAGGGAATAGGATTAGAGTATTGTTTGCTAATTGCTAATTGTCGAGTACGGTGTATAGGCATGGTGACGAGTATCTATACACTTGTGTCTAGCATGACCGTGAGTCCGTATATTGTGTTTATTCCTATTTTGTTGTGACTCTTCCTTGTGTAATTGATGATTTCTATATAATGTGAAGAGTATGAGAAAGAATTATGATTTGTGAACTCCTTGGAGCGTTGGCTCGAATGATAAAGTGAATATTGAGTAAGAAATGAAAGAAAGAGAAAGAAATGTGATTATTACCTTACCGGGCTGTATCCGTATATTGATTATCTCCCTTGCCGGGATGTGAAAGTTATTGTTGTTGTTCCCTTGCCGGATTTAACTGTTTACTTGTGTTTCCCTTGCCGGGACTTCTATTACTGTTTGTTTATCCCCTCGCCCCATTGGTTGTAATTGTTGCTTGGGTGAGGAAGAGTGATAAAGCACGAAGGTTGATGCCGTGCACGATAATACTGAAATGTACTTCAACCCAAACTTATAAAATTCTTCCGAAATGCTAACTTCCACAATAGGCACTGAAACGCTCCTGGGTCATCCAAAACCCGATCCGGACATACGCCCAAGTCCAAAATCATCATACGAACCTGCTGAAAATTGTCGTACAAACCTGCTATTTGTGTTGAGTATATGTTAATGCACGAAGGAACATTCCGTGCCCTGATTTGATTACTACTGCACAAAGGAACATTCTGTGCCATGATATGATTACTAATGCATGAAGGAACATTCCGTGCCATGATATAAGTGTTTATGCACAAAGGATCATTCTGTGCCATCATTGTGTAAGGTAAAGCACGAAGGGTGTTGCCGTGTACTTTATGTCATTTTTTGGTGAGAACGAGAGTAAAAGAACGAAGGATGGTGCCGTGAAATTCGTTGATTTTTACTATTCTTGCGGACATTGTAGTTGTACCGTTCCATCCCTTATTTATTGATTTTGTATTCTAAACTGTTACAGCCCCTACAACATGCTCTCCTCCCTCTTGCGTTCGTTAGTTTGTGACTCCAGTTCTTGGGTAGAGGATTTTTGTTAAACTTCCGCATTTCTTTCAGTTAATTATATATTGAGACTTCCACTTTATCATATTATGTATTGTTATTATTAAATGATCGATAATTGCTAAAAGAAGTAAATTAACTTGGCTTGCCTAGCTCTTATTAGTAGGCGCCATCATGACTCCCGAGCGTGGGAAATCCGGGTCGTGACAAAGGTTCTTCTTCGCATCTAACAAAATTGAACTTTTAAATTGTCTTGTTAAAGCGAATATTCCGACTTCGAGAAGCTTGCTTTAGTCCATAAATAGATATTTGTAGCTTGCAAATTTTATTATGATCAGACAAAGATGTGAAACCTTCAGTTCTGTCATGTACACATCCTCTTCTAGATCGCCATTAAGGAAAGTTGTTTTCACATCCATTTGCCATATTTCATAATCATAGTATGCTGCTATAGCAAGCAAAATCTGAATTGTTTTGAGCATTGCCACGGGAGAGAACGTTTCGTCATAGTCGACTCCTTCTTTCTGATGATATCCCTTGGCAGCAAGACGGGTTTTGTAGGTCTCCACCTTTCCGTCTGCTTCAATCTTTTTATTAAAAATCCATTTACAACCTATAGGTTTTACATCCTTTGAAGGTTCAACTAAAGTCCATACTTTATTTTCCTTCTTGGATTCCATTTCGGATTCCATGGCCTTTTGCCATTTCTCATACTCAGAACTTTGTATAGCCTCTTCATAAGTCTTTGGGTCATCATCATTATGATTAACCTCATTTGATACATCATCTTGTACCATTAGATTTAATCTAGTTGGTTATATGATATTCTCGTGTAGACCTTCTAAGAGGTACTTATACAACATGTTCACCTTGCACTGGATTTGGTTGGTGTTCAATTTGGTTTGGAACTGGTTCATTAACCTGTTTTTGAACTACAGTTAGTTCTTGAACTTTACCCGTTGAAGATGGCAACTTCAAAACATCCAATAAAGGTTCTTCAACTTGGGTCTCATGATCTTTATATTGTGCTGATTCATTAGTTTCTTGAACTTCATTAAGTTCTATTTCTCCATCATAATTTCCTTCTAAAAGAAATTCGCTTTCCAAAAAGATTGCTCCTCTTGCCACAAACACTTTATGGTCAGAAGGGTGATAGAAATAATATCACATTGTTTCTTTGGGATATCCAATGAACCTACATTTATTAGATCTTGAGTCAAGTTTATCAGACTGCATTCTCTTAACATAAGCTAGACAACCCCAAACTTTAATATGTTTAAGGTTTGGCTTACATCCTTTCCATGTCTCATATGGTGTTGTAGAGACTGACTTAGTGGGAACTTTATTTAGTAAGTATGTTGTTGTTTCCAAAGCATATCCCCACAAATTTATTGTAAGATCAGTGAACCCCATCATAGATCTCACCATATCTAATAAGGTTCGATTTCTCCTTTCAGACACACCATTATGTTGTGGTGTTCCTGGAGGTGTCCACTGTGAGAGAATCCCATTCTCTTTGAGATACTTAGTAAAATCTTCACTAAGATATTCTCCACCTCTATCAGACCTTAGTACCTTAATACTTTTACGTGTCTGTTTCTCAACTTCACTACGGAACCTTTTGAACATTTCAAACGATTCAAATTTGTGTTTCATAAGATATACAAATCCATATCTTGACATATCATCAGTGAAAGTGATGAAGTAAGAATAGCCACCTCTAGCTTGAATTTTCATGGCCCACAAACATCTATATGAATTATTCCCAATAATTCAGTAGCTCTTTCTCCATTTCCAGTAAATGGAGATTTGGCCATTTTTCCTTTGAGACAAGATTCACAAGTTGGATATGATTCAAAATCATATTTGTCAAGGTACCCTTCCTTGTACAACTTGCTAATTCTTTTCTCTCCAATATGACCAAGTCTACAATGCCAAAGGTATGTATGATTTACTTGATCATCTCGTTTTCTCTTAACACTCGAAACATGCATAATTAAATTAGCATTCACATTAGGTAAGACATAAACATCATGTTGGAGATAGCTATTCACATACAAATTATCACCATAATAAATTGAGCAAATACCATTGCCTATATTTATGTGAAAACCACGTTTATCAAACATAGAAGCTGAAATTATGTTCGAAACAAATTTAGGAACGTAATAACAATCATCCAACATAAGTATTTTGCCCGTAGGCATTATTAAGGAAATTGATCCTACAGCTATGGCAGCAACTTTTGCACCATTTCCAACTTGTAGATTAACTTCTCCTTTCTTTAGCCTCCTACTTATCTTGAACCCTTGCAACATATTACAGATGTTATAACCACTGCCAGTATCTAATACCCACAGTGAAGAATTAGTAGCAGCTAAAGAAACCTTGAAAACATTTTTCATTAATGTCTCACCTTGTTTCTTGTCCTTTAGAGTTGCAAAATACTCCTTGCAGTTTCTCTTCCAATGCCCTTTCTTCTTACAGTAAAAACATTCAGCATCATATACTGGCTGCAAGATCAAATCTTTAGAAAGCTCTTTACCAAGCTTGTACCCTAACTTCTCATGTTCTTCGGTAAGAACATTCATATGATTGGCAAGGGGTCCAACTGTGTATCAACCATCTTCTTAAGATATTCAATGATTGCAGTTGGATCCATATTCTGATGTTTCCACTGGAGTTCAGAACTCATAGAAGCGGGAATGATGTGCTTAATAGCAAGGCATTCTTCCAAGTATTTCTGATAAACCTTGGTGCCTTGAACATCATTCTCTGGTGGGATTATCTTTGCAGGCTTATCGATCACATCAATAAGCTTTTTATGCATGAGAACAATTCTCAAATTTCTATAGTCATCAAAGTTTGGTCTTACCAACTTGTTGGTCTCAAGTATTTCATGCAGTGATATAATAGACATATTGAGAAATGTAAAATGTAGAAAAGAAAAGGCAATAATATAAGAACATATTTGTATATTGTAACGATCCGACCCGTCGTCTCATTAGTTACTACCCTGTTCTTCCCATTTCCTGCCTTCTTCTGTTTCATTATCGGTATTGGGTGCGTTAGAATTTATTTGGAGTGATTTTGATAAGAAATGAGACAATTAGTCTCTT
>MU758561.1:29674-72905 GCA_026770625.1 Nicotiana glauca
CGAGTCATGAGCAGGTTTAGTAGAGTCTCGCGGATCGGTACAGAGACGTCTGTATTTATCCTCGAGAGGCTGCAGAACCTTTAGGAAAACTTCACATTCTTGAATTATTATCGTGCGTCTTTGATTCAGCTTGAAAAGAAAACTCTTGAAATTCCTTCCACGTGTTCGAACGAGTGCATGATCGTTCAGAATTCTAGACCTGCAACTTGGCTTTGAAGTGATTGTTTATCGTGGTGAAAAGAAAAATCGTTAGGAAATATCTCCTCTACCAAAGGCTCTTGTAATGGTTCAAAAGGTTTCATTGCCTTTAGAAGATGATTTTTGGGTAAAAGAACCCATGTTTCTAGAAGAAGAACCAGGATTAGAAGAAGGCGTGGCAGAACCACCACCACGAGAAGATCCTAAACTACGAAGTCTTCCACCCCTTCTATATCTAACAGGGGCATTGGGATAATTTTCTAAAGCCGGAGCTCTTCTAGGGTTAGGGTTCGAAGAAGACATGATGAGGAAGAAGACGAGGTGAATAAAAATTTGCACAGATCAAGTGTTCGAAAGAGTTTTGTGTGGAAAAAAGTATAAGGTAAAACTATATTTATAGGCAACCGTCAAAAAGTGAAAACGCAGTAATGAAATAGCCACAATAAAGGTAACTGGTGCTTCGTGAACAGTGGAGCTGTAAAAAAGGACCTTAAAAGGGGTGCAAGTTACAGAATTGATAAGGAGTTGACACGTGTGAAGAACATTAAATAGATGTGACCATTGAAGCGTCAATCTTGTCATAGCATTAATGATGATAAAAATTCTCCTTTTATGAAATTCACTTCCCAAATATTCAACTGATGAATAAATGAAAAGTGGGGGGACTATCTGTATTAGAAAAAATTTATTCTGCATATTGGAGATGACGTGTCATGACACGTAGACTGGTCAAACAGTCCAAGAAGTAAGGTTGTTCAATAGGTACGAGCAGCAACAGACACGAGCAAGTTAAACAGAAGTGACACGAGCAGTCATGCGAGACATTCAATGCTCGTACCCGTTCAAGGCATTTAAAGGTCAAAGATCGTGAAGAATCAAAGAAATGAATCTGACAGCAAATAAGAGCCCAGATACAGCATTTAATGAGCATTAAATGCGAGAAATATTAGAGAATATGTATTTAATGTATATGATTACATAACGTAATATTTAAAGTCAGTTGCTCATAATTGCCTTATTGTGGCAAAGGTAAAGTCTGTATTCCCCAGAATAGCTATAAAAGGGAAAGTCACAAACGATTGTGGACAGAAGACACTGTTAAAATATACTTTGATTTACTAGCTTTCATATCTTATTATTCTCAAATTTCTTTTTTTATATTCTTTTCCGATTATCAGTAATTCGTGTTCTTCTAAATTCAAGCTTTGACCTAAAATCTAATTTTTGGTTAAACAATATGTGAGAAGTTAAAATCATTTTTTAAGACACTCAAATATTTATTGTTACATGACCACTATTTTTTGAAGCTTGTACAAAGAAACATTCTCGGAATCATGGGTTGCTCATTTCAACCACGTAATATTGCTTTCTGATGCTAAAGCCAACACCACCTCTCATAACGACTTCATGTAGTCACATCAAGACATGAATTATATAACACATCATGTATTTTTGAACTAGTGTTCTAAAAAAAATCAATTTTTTACTTACTCATAACTCATTACACATACGATGATAAGTAAGTTGAGCCAAAATAAGAATAGTTTAGCTGATATTGCAAATCGATCACTCTAATATATTTCTGCACTATTCAAAAGGTAAAAATAGCACGGTATAGCCAGTTTTCGAACTGGTCAATCAAAAATAGTCAGTATTTACAAAATTAATAAAAAATAGCCACCGCTTTGCTGCAACAGAGACCGGTCCAGCATAATATACTGGAGTTCGGTGCACTTGTGTATGAACACCGACATATTATGCTGAACCGGTATACTTTGCTAGCTCCAGTATAATATACTGGAGACTGGAGCACTGTTGCTCCAAACTCCAATATATTATATTGGACCATTATACTTGCTGGAACTCCAGTATATTATGCTAGAGTTCTAGTGTATTTATGCTGGAACTCCATCATATNTATGTTAATTTTATAATTTTTCAAGACGTGGGCCCGGGGCTCGAGTTTTGCAAATTTCGTGAATTTCGATATTTTTCAATTGTTTTCGATTGGATATTGTCCCATTTCCATATTGTGATGTATTCGCTCTAATTTTGAATAGATTTGACGCGCGTGAAGGCCGGTTTGAGGGGCAAAGGAATCGCGAGCTATAGATTTCACCGGTTCGAGGTGAGTAATACTTGTAAATGATATCCTGAGGGTTTGAAACCCCGAATTTGCACATNAGTATAATATACTGGAGACTGGAGCACTGTTGCTCCAAACTCCAATATATTATATTGGACCATTATACTTGCTGGAACTCCAGTATATTATGCTAGAGTTCTAGTGTATTTATGCTGGAACTCCATCATATTATGCTGGAGTTCCAGCATACTATCCTGGAACTCCAGTATAATATGTTGGAGTTCAAGTATACTTATGCTGGAACTCCAGCATAATATACTGGAGTATTTTCCGGGTTTTGAACAGTATTTTTGCTCAAATTTATCTTTATATAAAAAGTGGCTAAATTTCGATTACTTTTGAAATTGGGCTATTTTTAAACAACCAGTTATAAATCTGGCTATTTTTAAAAATCTCACATTCAAAAGTGATCCCTTAAGGTCCATTAGTAAGGCAATCTACCACCTTCGTACTATTAAAAAAGGGAAAACTTACACAAATGTCCCAAATAAATCTCACTTACCAACCTCTAGCTATTAGTCATAGACTTACCAAAATTAACCAATAAAAATTTAAAACCCAAATAATAAGGTTATTTCTCTCACTCACATGCAAAAATCACCTTCCATATTTTTAAGCATGATTCGCAACATTAGATACAAGATGGAAAGAAAATTTCATGGACGGGGTAGCAAATAAGGTGATGAAATATAAAAATCTATACAATATTCCAAAAATATAAATAAAAAAGGAACTTTTTCAATGGGTATAGTTGAAATTCATTGAAAATGTATAGATAAGTCAATATACAAAATCTGAGGAAGATTGGAGGTGATTTGGATTGGTTTTGCATCAAATTCGTAATTAAATCGAGTTCAAAAAAGTCTTCTGCGACACATGTATCAAACATGTATCACGCATGTATCTCACACACAAGTATACATAAATATACATGTAATACACAATTGATACAAATATAATACATATGTGATACACAGTGTGATACACATATTATTTTTTTTCATGTTCAGCTTTTACTTCGAATTTGCAATTCAAACCACCTCAAAACTTCACAAATCATCCCAAAACTGAGATCAAGCTCCTTAAGTTGTGTCCAATCTATTCTAATAACACTCACTCAAAACAAAGCAAAAATTTGATTATTTTTTTTGCCACAAATAGCTAATTGGCTACTTTGGCTAATATTAGTAATATTTTATCAATTGGCCAATTTTTATAATGAGCTACTTATAAATGGACATAGCTGGTAATTTCTCTTAAAAAAAGCAATAAGCCAAATACTGATGACTCTTTTACACGTTAATTATACATTTTACAATGAACAAAGTCGTAGTTGTTTTTTTTTTGCTGAGATTTATATTGTGAAATAAACTAAAATGATGCTTGTTGAATATTTTCTTATTTGAACTATGCAAGAGATCTTAGTATTTCAAATTATAAAATAAAATGAAATTTTATCATATACAAATTATTTACCTTTATAATGTATCACAATTAAAAATAATACCTTCTGTAATAAATTTTCAAATATTTAGTACTTTGAAATCGATTAAAACTTATTTCACTAAATTATTTTTATTTGAATTATATAAGAATCATAATATTTATGACTTTAAATCATTATAATTTTAGTTGCATGATGAATCATTGTTTTTATTGAATAAGTAACATAATTATAATCCTTCCATGGTAATAGTAGATATTTAAAACTTGATTAAAATTTTGAAGAAACAAAGAATAGATAATTTATTTCTCTTAATATCAAGAATAAATAATTAAGTATCTGAATCAATCAATTAGCAGAAGAATTCAATTTAATATTTTTTTTTCCCGATTTCATCATAGAAGTAAAATATTTTTTGTAGCTGTAAAACTCGTAGGATACGTAAATTTATTTCCATAAATAGAGTGATGCAAATAAGAAGATAGATTAAAATTGATTATAATATAGTATTAAGAGTCAATTCATTAAAATTAAAATTAAACCAATCATAATATATTGGTTTAATATATTATAAGTATGAAGCCCAAATTAGAAATTGAAAAACTAAAATAACCTTGTAAAATCAAAAGACTATATTACCCTTCAGTAAAATCAATAGACGCACGTTAAATTATTTGAAGAATTTGAAAAGTTCCGTAAAATAATTAAACTTATACTAGCTCAACTAATAAACACATAAACGGAAAGCTCAAGCCTCTGGGAAAGAGTTATAAAAAGGATGTTCTCCTCCGTCCTTTTAGGCTGTTTGAAATGCTTTTTAAAATTTCCTTATGGGTTCTGTCCTTTCTTTTTGCAGCCAAAGAAAGAAATGAGTATCAGATTCAACTCCCACTACCCTCCTCTCGCTAGCGTGAGAAGTTCAGTACTATATTAACAGTAAGGCTACAATATCTATATTCCAAAAAGGATGTTTTATTATTTTTGCGCATAACGTTTTAGTTTTATCACTCACATATTGTTCTTGTACTTCTTATTAGTTGTATGTCAAGAGAATATTGAGATTTTTTTCTTTTTAAGGGGAAGATATTTTTTATTTTTTAAAAATATGATTTCATAACATCTGAAATTATCGGTACTTTTTATCGCTGGAAGGGTGAGTTTTTTGAGCAAAAGAATTTCGAGTTCTAGAAATAGTCTGCCATGAAGATATTTAAGAAGGTAAAAAAACCTTCCCAGCGATAATTGAAGAGTAAAAATAAAATAAAAAGAATGTTTATAATTTCACCATAAATGACAAATTAGAAATACAAATTTATAATTTAAAAGAATATGATCAAAAAATTTCTACAAGTTTATTTAATAAATATACGTCACAATGTTTCAATTTGCTTTTCATTAACATTGAGATATTTTGTTTTATGAACTTTATAATGACGGTGAATTTTATAAAATTGGCGTTAATGTTCTTCTATAAACTGTATGATAATAAACAATTAAGTAAAAGATGGAATTGCTAATAACAATAAAGAATAAACAGGTTGGGAAAGAAGATAAAATAGCAATCTTTAAAATGGCTTGTTATCTTCTCGCAAGCCGTTAGATTAATACTAAGGAACACATGATAAGAAAATCAAGAAGTTAAAAGAATATTATTAAGAAATGTAGCTCAAAGTAACAATATAAAATAAGAAGATAAGTAGAATAAGAGAAGAAGAGATAACTTTCTTATTTCATCAAGTGTTCAAGTGTATTCCATCTCACATTTCATGCCTCTATTTATACTATTACATATGACGGTTACAAAATGATTGTCTTGAACATGACATTAACAATTGAGATCATGGGAGAAGATCATGGGGAGGGGTTATGGAGGTATGGGAGTTACAATCATAATGGTGATGAGTAGTGGGAGGTTATTTACATCATGGGTGAAAGTAGTAGGAGTAGTAGACATCCACATTTACTAAATATTTTATAACACGCCCCCTTGAATGTCCAAAAAATAGATAATATGGCTCGTTAAAACCTTACTAAAAAAAACCTGTGGGGAAAAATCTTAGTGAAGGAAAAAGAGTACACATATCTGTAATACGCTTTATTTGTTGCCTCGTTGAAAACCTTACTAGTAAACCCAGTGGGACAAAACCTAGGCTAAGGGAAAATAGTACAATGCATATCTTACTCCCCCTCATGAAAATATCACTTTATTTCTTGAAGACGTCACATTCCAATCTTCTGTCTCAACTTTTCAAATGTTGAGGTTGATAAAGCCTTATTGAACAGATCAGCCAAATTTTCACATAAACAGATCTGTTAAACATTAATTTTACCATTTTGTTGAAGATCATGCGTGAAAAAGAACTTTGGTGAAATATGCTTTGTTCTGTCTCCTTTGATGTATCCTCTTTTCAATTGAGCAATACAAGCAACATTCTCTTCATATAGTGTTGCTGGATTATCCTTTTTCATAAGAAAACCACACATTTCCTGAATATGTTGAGTCATTGATCTCAACCAAACACATTCCCGACTAGCTTCATGAATAGCTATTATCTCAGCATAATTTGAAGGTGAGTCTCCTTTCTAATTTTGTAAGAGGGAATTGTCTCCATAGGTAAAATAATTGGTTATGTGCTCCTATTTATGGGGGCTACGTACGCACGAGGTGAAAAGAGTCCGTGCATAGCTACTATTATGCTATTGTCCGGGTAGTTTAGGATCTGATATTAGGCTATATAGACGATGTTTACACCTTAATACTACCATACTTTGTTGTTGTTTTATAGATAAATTGCCAACACAATGTTCTAAATAGTGTTCTTTTGTTTCGCAGGGAATAGTCTAAGTGAGAAAGCACAACGGAGTGTTTTGGTGGCAATAAAGTGAAAAAACGCCCACTCAAGAGTACCCGAGCACAAAGAAGCAGAAAATGGCTTGGGCAAAAATTCCACCACGATCGCGGTGGAACCGCGGCAGATTAAAACGCAAAACATAATGGTCAGCTCCTACCGCGATCCTGACGCGACCGCGGTGCACTGTTCACGCGACAAGAAAATCTGGGGACCAAAGTGTAAATTCAGGGAAACTTTTGCCAAACCCTTATAAGCTTTAGAAGCTCGCCCAAAACTGTTTTAAGCTTGTTTTTAGATTACTTTAGAGGCAAGAACAAGTGTGAGGAGATCAACCAAACATTAGAGTTTTTCTATCTCCTTTGACTTCTAGCAATTTTAAATTATGAACAATTTAGTAGTTTTCTCTTATTTTATTATGAGTAGCTAAAATATTATCTAGGGTTGATGGAACAAATTTTTGGTTGAAGTTTTGACTCAACTTGTTATAATCGAGCCGGATTTATTATATGATTGTTTTTCAACTACATTTTGTATGGTGATTAATTGAATGGGCCCTTGATTAATCGTGTCTAATTACCTCATATTACTTGAGAAAGAATATTAGGTTAGAAAGTTGTTGAACGGCACCACTTTTGGGTAATTAAACAGATTCATAGTTGAACCTAAAAGTGGGTTTAGATATAACGAAACTTTGGTGGGATAATTTAAAGCTGCACATATTGTCAGCTAGAGTAGTTCGAAAGAATGCTCTAGTAAATTATTGTAGTTGATCGAGAGATAACTACGATAACCCATAGCTCTTAATCCTCATAGAGTATTACGGCGAGATTATAGCGAAAGAGTTAAGACCTAAACTAGCAATTGGGGAAATTACTGCACTAGACCTTTTTACCATTAAATTATCTTTGCTTTAGCTTATTGTTGTTTTTAATATTATTTGAGATAGTCAAATAAAAAAACCCAATCTTTATTGATCAAAAATCTTGCATCTAGAAATTGGTTGAGCTGATAATAACATTGCCAAAGAGTTGTAATAGATAGGTTAGTTCCCTGAGGATTCGACTCCGGACTTAAAATCGACTTATATTTATAACGACCGCATTGTCTTTTAGAAGGCATAGTTGGGCATGATCAAATTTTGGCGTTGTTGTCGAGGAACTAACGGTGTTATTTATTATAATTTAGAAGTACTGTTAGAATTATTAGTTTAAATTAATTTTCGAAGGTGTTAAACAATTTTTTTATTAAAATTCTCACGTTTGAACTATTGTGGAATTCAAGTGTATGCCTAGTGTGACGACCCGATCCGTCGTCTCATGAGTTACCGCTCTGTTTCCCCCATTTTATGCTCCTTCATGTTTCATTATCAGTGCTTGGTGTGTTATAGTTGATTTGGATTGGTTTTGGTAGAAAATAAGACACTTAGTCTCTTTTAATAAGGCTTAAGTTGAAAAAGTTAACCGGACATTGACTTATGAGTTAGAAGGCTCGGATGTGATTTCTGGTGATTCGGTTAGCTTTGGGAGATGATTTGCGACTTAGGAGCGTGATCGAAATTTATTTTGGAGGTCCGATGTAGAATTAGGCTTGAATTGGCGAAGTTAGTGTTTTGGCGAATTCCGGTTGATAGGTGAGATTTTGATCTGAGGGTCAGAATGGAATTCCGAGAGTTGCAGTAGCTTCGTTAGGTGATTTTGGATGTGTGTGCAAAATTTCAGGTTATTCGGATGTGATTTGGTTGGGTATTTTATCAAATGTGTATTTCAGAAGTTTTTAAAGAAACGTAGGCTTGAATCCGATGAGAATTTATGATTTTAGTGTTGTTTGATGTGTTTCGGTGATTGAAACAAGTTTGGATAATGTATTAAGACATGTAGGTGCTTTTGGTTGAGGTCCCGGGGGCCTCGGGGTGATTTCGAATGGCCATCGGGATGAAATTTGGAATTTGGAGACTTCAGATTTTGCTGGTATCTGGTATTCTCGCTTCTGCGAGTCTTGCACCGCAGAAGCGGGCATGCTTAAGCGATGGATTGACCGCAGAAGCGGTGAAGAGGCCTGGGGCACTGGTTCCGCAGAAGCGATAGTGTAGCTGCAAAAGCGGAATCTCTTATGCGATATTGTGACCGCAGAAGCGGTTTGGTTCGAAAATGGAATTTCCTCAGAAGCGGAATAAGAGACGCAGAAGCGGTCCCGCACAAGCGGTCCCGCAAAAGTGGGAAGGGGACCGCAAAAGCGAAAGGGTTGGGCTGAATTATAAATATTTCATCCGCGAGCTAAGTATTATTTTCCTCCATTTTTGAACATCTTGAGAGCTTTTGGGAGCAATTGAAGAGGGTTTCGACTAGAGTTTATTGGAGGTAAGATTTTTGAGTTAAAAACATGATTATTATGTGAAATTAATCTAGAAATTCATGGAATTAAGCCTAAAATTGATGAACTATGGCTTGGGATTTTGATATTTAAATTTAGGATTTGAGGGAGCATTTGAGCTCGGATTTTGATAAATTTGATATGTATAGACTCGTGGCGAGATGAGGAATCCATTGATGTGAATTTTCTAATTTTTTGAGAAGTGGGCCCGGGGCTCGGGTTTTGCTAGTTTTGAAATTTTGCTATTTTTCGAATGTTTTCGATTGGGTATTGTCCCATTGGCATATTGTGATGTATTTGCTCTGATGTTGGATAAATTTGACGCACGTGGAGGCCGGTTTGAGGGGCAAAGGCGTCGCGAGCTAGATATTTCACCGGTTCGAGGTGAGTAATGATTGTAAATGATATCCTGAGGGTTTGAAACCCCGGATTTGCACCCATAGTGCTATATTGAGGTGACTTGCATGCCGGATAGAGCGCGTGGGGCAGAGCACCGTTGGGGTTTGTGACTTGGTCCGTCCCGGTTGTTGATTTTGCCGCGTATTTCACTATGACTTGTTGTTTTTCACTATGATTTGTACTTATTGCCATACTTGGGGCTTATTGTCGACTGTTTGAGCTCCTTGTGAGCTATCATCACTGTTCTCCTCACTATATAAAATGTTATTTGATCTCAGTCCATTTGAATTATAATGTTTCATGAACTCAGCTATATTTTTACTCAACCTTGAGTTTTTAACTGACATTTGAACTATTTTTTGGGCTGAGCATTATTGTTTTTACTGATGCTCGAGGGTCTTGTGATTATTTTCTGGACTCATTGAGGCCAAGGGCCATATGTGAGGATACGTTGAGTGATGTGAGGAGGCTTTCAGGCCTCGAGTGTTATGTGAGGAGGCTTCCAGGCCTCGAGTGTGATGTGAGAAGGCTTTAAGGCCTTATATTGATATGACAGGCTTTAAGGCCTTATGATGATATAGCGCTTGGGCTGTAGGAGCCCCTCCGGAGTCTGCACCCCCACAGTGAGTGCGGGTACCCAGGTGAGTTGGGAGAGAGCCCGAGAGGCTGATGTTGTACCAGGTGAGTTGGGAGTGAGCCCGAGAGGCTGATGTTGTACCAGGTGAGTTGGGAGTGAGTCCGAGAGGCTGATGTTGTACTTTGTGATTTGGGAGTGAGCCCGCGGGGCTGATACTGTTCTGAGCATTTGATATTGAGCCCGAGGGGCTGGTACTGATTTGAGTTGTGCCCGAGGGGCGAACTTTTATGTGCTCATCTTGCATACTTATTTGCCTTTTTACCCGTTATACTGTGGTAATTGTGCTCGAGGGGCGGATTTTCTGTGCCTATCAGCACTACTATTTTGAAATCATTATTGTATGTATTGAAAAGATCGTTTTCAAAAGATATTTGAAATGAGCAGATTTGAACTGTGCCAAGGTATTTCTAAAGTTTTCACAGATTTCACTATTTTCTCAGAAAGATTGTACCCGGCTTCTATACAGCATGTTGGTTGTTTTACGTGATTTCTTGCTGCTCACTTATTATTTACCTTTATTACTCACTAAGTTGGAGCACTCACTTTACTCCCTGCACCTCACGTGTAGTTGCAGGTATTTATTCACCCGGTAGTGGGTATTGGCCGCGTGGAGGCAGAGTTGTAGAGGTTTTAGCGAGGTGACTACCAGCGTTCGCAGCACCACAGTCCTTTTACGTTATTCATTATTATTACTCAGTGTATTTCTAGATTGTAAAATGGGGATTTCATTCTTATAGATGCTTGTGACTTGTGACACCCCGATTTCGGGCTGAGTCGGGATGGGTTCTCTGTTTTATCACCTTTATTCCACATTATGATTTGATTATCTATGATTCAGACTTATTCATGCTAAGTAACTGTTAAAAGAGGCATTGTTGTTCTGTTGACTGGCCTTGTCTTCACGAGAGGCGCCATCACGATTGGGTTTGGGAATTTGGTCGTGACAAGTTGGTATCAAAGCCTAGGTTACTAGGTCTCACGAGTCATGAGCAGGTTTAGTAGAGTCTCGCGGATCGGTACGGAGACATCTGTATTTATCCTCGAGAGGCTGCAGAACCTTTAGGAAAACTTCACTTTCTTGGAATTCTTATCGTGCGTATTTGATTCAGCTTGAGATATAACTCTTGAAATTCCTTCCACACGTCTGTATGCGCACATGAGTGCTCAGTATTATATGTGCCTTGATGGTTTGTGATTCCCCGATCAAAGGGCGAGATGTAATCTCCGTGAGTTTGATGTTGGGCCAGTCTGGAGGACTTGAGGTCAGATCTTGCCTATGGCTTGAGCACTGAGGTGTTGATTGTATGAGCAAGTGTTTTGAACTTATATGTTCGGTATTGTTCCTATTAGCCAGAATGGTGGTTGGGTATTCATGTGATGAGTATGTTAGTACTGCGAGATGTATTTATGTGACTTGGTAGTGACGAAGAAGTCTGCTGGATAATAGATGAACTGTTAAGTGTTCGTTTCCTATTGTAATTTGATGTGTAGCCTGAATATGGGCGCATGAAGAATATTTATGTGTCTCCTAGTTGGGGAGTGAAGTGCATTACATGTGGCTATATGAGTTCAGACCCAGGAAGACTAAATGACTGTGTAATGTGTATGACGGTGGAAGGTATGCAGAAATATTAAATTGAGGCGAAACATGTGGGTTAACTCCTGCGGAGTGTTCTTAAGTGGTATGATCCCTTGTGTGTATGTTAGGAGATCGGATGTGTAATTTAAGGGTACGTGTTGAAATTTGAAAAATTCGGGTCGCTTAAGAGAGTGGACTCAACTGATGTGGGGATGAATGCGAGATTTGTAGAGGATTACAGTACTAGATGATATGTGCTTTCCCAATCTTGTAAATGATTTGAGTTTAATATCACTATGGTATTGTGGCATCATTAGAGTAAAAGTGTTATGATTTGTTGAGTGTGTCTTGATATATGGCTTCGAGCCAAGTTGGGGAGTTTGCTATTGATTAGTTAATTGCACGGTCATGTGCTATGTTGGTTCCGGTTCGAGGCATATTGGTGAATCAGATCTGGTTGCGAAAATTGAGCCGAGGATGGCACGAGTGAAGCAAAATTTTCACAAAGGTTATATGGTGCCTCGTAAATGTGTAACATTAGAGGATGACTTAAGTTGTTGCTGGTAAGAATGCTCGGTGCATGGAGCAGGAAGATGTTTGTTTGTATTGGGATGATGATCTCATTTTTGCGTTATCAGAGTGCCAATAAGGCACGAGTGACTCTGTTCATTGCGTTAGGTAATTTGCAGTTTGAATAAAGGTGAATGACTTTCGAGAATGGTTCTAATGTGTTCAAGATTCTACATGTGGCAATCAGGTGTCTTAAGGTGGTGTATGTGGCTAGAGACTGTGTTTTCATTGGGAAATATCAAGACCTGTGGCATTCTTATGGTAATTATGGGATACTATGTATCAGTATTTGGAAAGTAAAGGTAACGAATTTAGATTCGCAGGAAGTTCTTCAGAGTAAAGTATTCTGGAATGTGGTATTTCTGGGAACATTTGAGAGAGTATTCAGTGGCTTATGGGTTTTAGACAGTGTGGTTTTATGCTTGAGTTTCGTGTGGTAAGCTTGGGTTGACGCATTATGGTGCTACAGCAAAAGGGAATATCAAGTTGATGATGAATTAGAAGGGAAATTAGATAGATGGAATAGCTTGATAGTAGACTGAATCGGTGTGGTAAGGATATGATTAATTCCTTGTATAGGTTCAAGGTAATGGGTTCTTGCAGGCATTTTGCAGCAATGCTCATGGGCTTTGATGGCTTGCTTATCTTGGTCTGGTTAGAATGATTCAGTCCTGGCAATTTAATTTGTGCAAACGGAATTCGGAGAGTTCTCGTTGATCTCTACTGTGGTTTGGGGATGTATATTTTCTATGGGCACGCGGAGCATGGGATGTGTAATAATTTTTCTTCCAAGTGGGATCAGTGGAAGTTCTTGGCTAGATGAGTTACAGTTCAGTTCTGAAAAGAAGTTCATAAAATTCTTAAGCAACGGGTAGCCTCAGGTAATCAAGGAAATGGTACTGCTAATTGAAAGTGATTTGACGAAGGTATGTGTCTCAAAAAAAAGGGGTAATGTGATTAGACTGATGATACTTCGGTAGTATTGCGGCATTTTCTCGTTAGATCGACTGCTGATATCTGTGTTTGTTTGATGGCACAGGGGAATTTAAGAATATCCTTCGCAGAATGATTGGGTACTTGAGGTGTGATATGTATTCATACAGCGGAAATTAGGATCAGGTATGGTGATTCGTGTGCTATATGGAGTTGGAGATCGGGAGTTCTCGTGTTCAAGCTATGCAGTGGTTGTGGATCGTATGTATCCGCATCGTTTAGTGACTATCGGGATTTGGAGGCCCGAGTGGATCTTTCTTTGCTTGGTATGTTAGATTTTGGATATGATGTTGGGTGTGGACTAGCTGTCTCAGTGTTGGGTTATTCTAGACTATTGCGCTATAGGCTATGCCGGGAAATGCCACGGGTTGAGTGGCGAGGTGCATCGGACTATGTTCTAGCAGAGTGGCTTGTATTCCAAAGACCAGCGGAGGGCTGGGAAGGACTGATTTTCTTAATTGGTCCTTCGTGATGGATGTCAGTGCAGAGGTTTCTACAATTGGTTCAGTTCCGGTGTGGAGGGACTTTTTCGAATGCATTTCTTGTGGCCGGACATGTCGCCGGGCGAGGTTGTGGATTTCGATATTGATTTGGTGTCGGGCACCGTATCGTACGGTTTCGGCAGGAGTTGTAGTAGTGGAAGGAGCAACTTCAGGATCCTTGGTAATGAGTTCGTTGGCAGGCTAACGTGGCTATGTATTCAGCTTGAGTTGTTATTCTATGTTGTGAGACGTTATGATTTGTTGATTATGGGCACATGTGGTGCAGTTCTATTAGGGATTCATACTGAAAGTCGAGCAGGAAGAGTAATTGGGTGTTGCTCGGTAAATGGAGTATTGGTTATGACCTATCGGGTTGTGTGTCGTATGTTATCTGTTTCACCATGGGTGTAATGAATTGTTGGGGGTCCAAACATCAAATTGTGCGTGGCTGTCGATTTTGAGCATAGTGACTTGAGGCTTCTCATGTGTAATAGTGTTTGGATAGGATCGCGCATTGTGGCGAGGCCACGTGGAGATATGACCTTTCGGGGTAGATTCAGGTATTCTATTTCTATGATGAGAGACGGGGTCTCAGCCTTGTGTTGTGATGGTACTGATGAGCTTGAGGTACAGCTCTTTCGTTTGAATTATTTCTCATGAGTTGGGTATGTTCAGACCATTTCTTATTGGTACGTGTATTATGCAAGTTGTGGCTTAGGCCAGTATTGAGGTGTCATATCACTAGAGTGGTGTGTTGGATTCCAAGTGATCATTGGGGTCATTAATGAATACGAACAGATTTGATTTTAGCTTGTTGGGAGGATAATATCGTGGTTCGGCTCGGAAATCTATTGTGGTATTAGCCAAAAGGGAAGTGGTTTCATGAATGGTTGATCTGAGAAATGGTTACGGTTTGCTGTGTGTTTCATTTATCGTTGGCAGTATATGAAGGTGTTGGAATAAGACTTTAGCTAAAAAGAGGTTTCTATTGGTATTTGGTTGTTGTGGGTAACAGCTGGTTATCGTTTCGAGTGTTGGATTATGCGGTATATCATATGATTTCACCTGACGTTGTAGGTATGGGTTATTACAGCTGGTTCGGGACTATTCAAAGTATGGGTGTGAGGTTTTGATTGTATTGATGGTGTCATAAGAGAAAAAGGTCGTTCTATGATTTATGGGCTAGACTAGATTGTGTAATTTCGATTAAAATGCGTTATCGGACCTATATGAGATTGGGTGACGTGGGATCACCCCCGGGTATATGTTGGTAAGGTTATTCAGATGTTAGTTGGCTTCTAGGACAACTCTGGGTGCGCTCGAGGACGAGCGTTGGTTTAAGTTGGGGAGGATGTGACGACCCGACCCGTCGTCTCATGAGTTACCGCTCCGTTTCCCCCATTTTATTCTCCTTCGTGTTTCATTATCAGTGCTTGGTGTGTTATAGTTGATTTGGATTGGTTTGGTAGAAAATGAGACACTTAGTCTCTTTTAAGAAGGCTTAAGTTGGAAAAGTCAACCGGACATTGACTTATGAGTTAGAAGGCTCGGATGTGATTTCCGGTAACGGAATTTATTTTGGAGGTCCGGTGTAGAATTAGGCTTGAATTGGCGAAGTTAGTATTTTGGCAAATTCTGGTTGATGGTTGATAGGTGAGATTTTGATCCGAGGGTCGGAATGGAATTTCAAGAGTTGCAGTAGCTTCGTTAGGTGATTTTGGATGTGTGTACAAAATTTCAGGTTATTCAGAGATGATTTGGTTGGGTTTTTTATCGAATGCGTGTTTCGGAAGTTTTTAAAGAAACGTAGGCTTGAATCCGATGAGAATTTATGATTTTAGTGTTGTTTGATGTGTTTCGATGATTGGAACAAGTTTGGATAATGTATTAAGACATGTAGGTGCTTTTGGTTGAGGTCCCGGGGGCCTCAGGGTGATTTCGAATGGCCATTGGGATGAAATTTGGAATTTGGAGACTTCAGATTTTGCCGGTATCTGGTATTCTCGCTTTTGCTAGTCTTGGACGGCAGAAACGGGCATGCTTAAACGATGGATTGACCGCAGAAGCGGTGAAGAGGCCTGTGGCGCTGGTTCCGCAGAAGCGATAGTGTAGCCGTAGAAGCGAAATCGCTTATGCGATATTGTGACCGCAGAAGCGGTTTGGTTCGAGAATGGAATTTCCGCAGAAGCGGAATAAGAGACATGGAAGCGTTCCCGCAAAAGCGGGAAGGGGACCGCAAAAGCGAAAGGGCTGGGCTGAATTATAAATATTTCCTCCGCGAGCTAAGTATTATTTTCCTCCATTTTTGAACATCTTGAGAGCTTTTTGGGAGAAATTGAAGAGGGTTTCGACTGGAGTTTATTGGAGGTAAGATTTTTGAGTTAAAAACATGATTATTATGTGAAATTAACCTAGAAATTCATGGAATTAAGCCTGAAATTGATAAACTAGGGCTTTGGATTTTGAGATTTAAATTTGGGATTTGAGAGAGCATTTGAGCTCGGATTTTGATAAATTTGATATGTATAGACTCGTGGCGAGATGAGGAATCCATTGATGTGAATTTTCTGATTTTTCGAGAAGTGGGCCCGAGGCTCGGGTTTTGCTAGTTTCGAGATTTTGCTATTTTTTCGATTGTTTTCGATTGGGTATTGTCCCATTGGCATATTGTGATGTATTTGCTCTGATATTGGATAGATTCGACACGCGTGGAGGCCGGTTTGAGGGGCAAAGGCGTCGCGAGCTAGAGATTTCTCCAGTTCGAGGTGAGTAATGATTGTAAATGATATCCTGAGGGTTTGAAACCCCGAATTTGCACCCATAGTGCTATATTCAGGTGACTTGCACGCCGGATAGAGAGCGTGGGGTAGAGCACCGTTGGGGATTGTGACTTGGTCCGTCCCGGTTGTTGATTTTGCCGCGTATTTCACTACGACTTGTTGTTTTTCACTATGATTTGTTCTTATTGCCATACTTGGGGCTTATTGCCGACTGTTTGAGCTCCTTGTGAGCTATCATCACTATTTTCCTCACTATTTGAAATACTATTTGATCTCAGTCCATTTGAATTCCACTATTTCATGAACTCAGCTATATTTTTACTCAACCTTGAGTTTTTAACTGACATTTCAACTATTGTTTGGGCTGAGCATTATTGTTTTTACTGATGCCCGAGGGGCTTATGATTATTTTCTGGACTTATTGAGGTCGAGGGCCATATGTGATGATACGTTGAGTGATATGAGGAGGCTTTCAGGCCTAGAGTGTTATGTGAGGAGGCTTCCAGGCCTCGAGTGTGATGTGAGAAGGCTTTAAGGCCTTATGTTGATATGACGGGCTTTAAGGCCTTATGATGATATAGCGCTTGGGTTGTAGGAGCTCCTCCGGAGTCTGCACCCCCACAGTGAGCGTGGGTACCCAGGTGAGTTGGGAGTGAGCCCGAGAGGCTGATGTTGTACCAGGTGAGTTGGGAGTGAGCCCGAGAGGCTGATATTGTACCAGGTGAGTTGGGAGTGAGCTGAGAGGCTGATGTTGTACCAGGTGAGTTGGGAGTGAGCTCGTGAGGCTGATGTTATACTTTGTGAGTTGGGAGTGAGCCCGCGGGGCTGATATTATTTTGAGCATTTGATATTGAGCCCGAGGGGCTGGTACTGATTTGAGATGTGCCCGAGGGGCGAACTTTTATGTGCTCATCTTGCATACTTATTTGCCTTTTTACCCGTTATACTGTGGTAATTGTGCCCGAGGGGCGGATTTTCTGTGCCTATCATCACTACTGTTTTGAAATCATTATTGTAAGTATTGAAAAGATCATTTTCAATAGAGATTTGAACTGAGCATATTTGAACTGAGCCAAGGTATTTCTAAAGTTTTCACAGATTTCACTGTTTTCTCAGAAAGATTGTACCCGGCTTCTATACAGCATGTTGGTTGTTTTACGTGATTTCTTGTTGCTCAATTATTATTTACCTTTATTACTCACTGAGTTGGAGTACTCACTTTACTCCTTGCACCTCGCGTGTAGTTGCAGGTATTTATTCACCCGGTAGCGGGTATTGGCCGCGTGGAGGCAGAGTTGTAGAGGTTTTAGCGAGGTGACTGCCAGCGTTCGCATCACCACAGTCCTTTTACGTTATTCATTTTTATTACTCAGTGTATTTCTAGATTGTAAAGTGGGGATTTCATTCTTATTTTATTCTGATTTCGGGTTGAGTCGCGATGGGTTCTCTGTTTTATCACGTTTATTCTGCATTATGATTTTATTATCTATGATTTAGACTTATTCATGCTAAGTTACTGTTAAAAGATGCATTGTTGTTCTATTGGCTGGCCTTGTCTTCACGAGAGGCGCCATCACGATCGGGTTTGGGAATTGAGTCGTGACACCTAGAAATTCTTCGAAGACTGGAGAACTGCTAGAAGGACTCTCAGACCCCGAGAAAACATTTAGGGCATTGAACCGTGCCCAAAAGAGGATCCAACAATCTCAACAACCACACCAGCTCGAATTTGACATGGGTGACGCAGAAAATGTCAACGAAAACATCAAGGATCCGCCAGTTATCCCAAACGGCAGAGTAGTGGGCTCTTGTGCCAGAAGCTGCACTTTATGATTGGGCACAACCCACAGCTGACAACCTGGCTACTACCATTGTTGTGCCCGCAATTCCAGCGAAGACTTTCCAGATAACTAATAACATGCTGCATCTTCTGCAGAACAAGGGATTTTTCTCTGGGTCACACATTAAAGACCCTCAGCAACACTTGAAAAAAATTTTGTCGATTTGTGTGACCCAAAGGCAGTCGAATGTGACCTCAGAAGCTATCAAGCTATTACTATTCCCATTCTCGGTGACCGGGGAAGCTCAGACTTGGCTGAATTCGCTCCCTATCAATTCCATTGTCATGTGACGATCCAAAGAGTCATCACCTATTTTCTCTCTCATTCCGTGCTTCCGAGGTCTTGAAAACCCTCATTTTAGTTGCCTCAATTTGCGTGCATAGTCCAAGCGCGTAGCCGGAAAGCTTAAATGTGAAATTCTATGAAAAATGCTAAATTTTTATGTTAAAATGAATAAATTTGACTTCGGTCAATATTTTGGGTAAACGGACTCGGACCCATAATTTGATGGTACTGGAGGGTCCGTAGAAAAATATGGGACTTGGGCGTATGCCCGGAATCGAAATCTGAGGTCCCGAGCCCGAGAAATGAATTTTTAAAAGAAATTGTTGTTCTGAAATTGTTAAGGAAAATGAAAATGGAAATGGATTAGAACGCATTGGTATCGGGCCCGTATTTTGATTCTGGCGCCCGGTACAGGTCTTATATGTGCTTTAAGCGCTTTCTGTAAAATTTGGTTGAAATAGAACATTGTTTGACATGTTTCGGACTTAAAACTCTAAATTTGGAAGTTTATGAAGTTTGTTGAAGAACTAATGATTTTGAGGCTTGATTCCTTGTTTTCGATATTATTTTGGCGGTTTGATCGCACGGTCAAATTCGTAGGATGTTGATGAGTTAGGGTGTGTGTTTGGTTGGGAGCCCCGAGGGCTCGGGAGTGTTTCGGAGGTGTTCCGGGGTGGTTTTGAACTTAGGAAATGTGCAGGTTTTGTTCAGTTGTTGCAGAACTCAGCTTCTTCTTCGCGTTTGTGAAGTATCTCACGCGTTCGTGAAGCTTCAGCTTTATCCTTCATCGTGTTTGCATTCATTGCTCCGCGTTCACGTAGAGTTATTGAACTCCGAGGTCCCATCCCTCTTTCCTTCTTCGCGTTCGCGATGGCTGGACCGCGTTCGCGTAGGGTCCCAGCATCTCCTCATCGCGTTCGCATGCAGGTCCACCCGTTCGCGTAGGCCAACTCCCTGGATCCCAGCCTCTTCCTTCTACGCGTTCGCGTTTGACCTTCCGCGTTCGCGATGCTTTGACCAACCCATCCTTTGCCAATGCGACCTCCTTCTCGCGAACACAAAGGGTAAATTTCGCCAGTTATATTTTAAATTCCAGAACAGAGTAGGTACGAGATTCCTTCAAAAATACACGAACTCCTTTCTTCTCCAAGAACTTAGACGTCCATTGAAGCCCCCTTTCTTCAAGACCACTTGGGTTAGTAAATTCCAACTTTTTTTCTTCATTTTCCGTCATTATTTATCAAATTCCTAAGCTTAAATCATGTAATCTAGGTTTGAAATTGGGGGGAATGGGTAGAGTTAGGGCTTTTCAATTTTTCTTGATTTAGACCTCGTTTTGGGGTCGAATTTGAAAACAAAAAATATATATTCGGGCTCGTGGGGGAATGGGTGATATGAATTTGGTCCGAACCTCGTGTTTTGACCAAGCGGGCCCGAGGTCGATTTTCGGAATTTTGGGAAGAAAGCTTGGAAATCTATATTTAGGCATTGGGTTTGATTTGTTTAGCATATATTGATACTATGGAATCATTATTGTATAGATTTGATTGGGTTGGAGCCGAATTTGAGAGGAAAAGCGGTTGTTGTGGATTGTTTTGGCCGTGGAAGTTTGAGGTAAGTGTTTGGTCTAACATTAACTTGAGGGAATAGGAGTTGAGTCTTGTTTGCTATTTGCTAATTGTCGAGTACGGAGTATAGGCATGGTGACGAGTATCTATATATTGGTGTCTAGCATGACCGTGAGTCCTTAAAATGCGATTATCATGATTTTTGTTGTAAATTCCGTGCGTAATTGAGGATTTCTATGTATTGTAAAGAACATATGAAAGACATGACGATGAATTGATTCTCTAGAACATTGGCTCGAATGATAAAGTGAATTATAAAGTAAGGAACGAAAGACAAAGAGATGATTTATTATTTATTCCCTTGCCGGGACGTTTTGTTGGTTGTTGATTTTCTCCCTTGCCGGGATATTGAGTTTATTGATATTGTTCCCTTGCCGGGATTTAACTGCCTATTTGTATTCCCTTGTCGGGATTTCTTCCATTGTTTGTTTACTTCTTTGCCCCGTATTTGTGATTGTTGTTCAGATGTGGAAGAATGATAAATGATATATATGGATCGGGTTGCACGCCGCAACAATGATATCTATGGGTCGGGTTGCACGCCGCAACAATGATATCCATGGGTCGGGTTGCACGTCGCAATAATGATATCTATGGATCGGGTTGCACGCCGCAATAATGATATCTATGGGTCGGGTTGCACGCCGTAACGATGATATTTATGGATCGGGTTGCATGCCGCAACAATGATATTTGAGGATCGGTTTGCACGCCGCAACAGTTGTTGATTCAAGTGTGTTTACTTGGTACGTTCGTTTCTTGATTTGCTGTAAATCCTTGGCTGCCTCTATCTTTATATTGTGGTTTCCTAATTGTAACGGATGCCTCCCTATAACATGTTTTCCCCTCTTTTATTGACTGTTTACTTCATGTATTTCCTTATGTTGTACGTATATATTTGAACTACACAGGTTTATCTGGTAGTCTGGTCCTAGCCTCGTCACTACTTCGCCGAGGTTAGGCTAGGCACTTACCAGCACATGGGGTCGGTTGTGCTGATGCTACACTCTGTGCTCTTTTGCACAGATCCAGGTTTTGGTCAGCAGCTCCAGTAGCGCGGGTGCAGGTTTCCAGTCCAGCGAGACACCGAGGTAGCCTTGCAGGCGTCCGTAGGCCCGGCGTCTCCCCTATCCTTTATACTTGACTGTTATCTCATTGTATCCGAGACAAAACAGAGATGTTTCTTTCAGACCTTGTATTTAGTATTCTTAGATGTTCGTGAGTATGTGACTCCAGTTCTTGGGTAGAGATTCATGTTGGGAATTCCGTATTTTATTCAGTTATTTGAAATTAAGACTTCCGCTTATGATTTTAATCTCGTTGATTTTATTTTAATGTTGTTAATTACTAAAAATGAACATGTGCTTAATCGATCAGTAAGTAAATTTGGCTTGCCTAGCTTCTACGAGTAGGCGCCATCACGACTCCCAAGGGTGGAAAATCCGGGTCGTGACAAGTTGGTATCAGAGCACTAGGTTACATAGGTCTCACAACTCACGGACAAACTTAGTAGAGTCTGAGGGATCGGTACGGAGACGTCTATATTTATCCCCAGAGGCTACAGAGTTAGGAAAAACTTCACATTTGTTCTTTCTTGTCGTGCGGTTCTGTTTCTTAACACCGATTGAATTTCTACTTTGTTCTTCCGAGATGGCTAGAACACGCGCTTTCTCATCCACCGCTCAACAGTGCCAGACCCGAGCAGTAGCCCTAGAGGCAGAGCCTCAGGTTGAGTTTGAGGAGGAGGTTCCAGCCCTAGCAGTTCTTGTGGGCCCAGCTCAGGTCCCAGAAGGGTTCATGGCCACCCTAGTTCTTCAGGATGCTCTGGTCCGATTGATAGGCCTCATAGAGAGTGTCATCCGAGCGGGTTTGCTTCCAGTAGTTCAGCCAGCGGTGGAAAGTCAACCGGGTATAGTGGCTCAGGCCGGGAGTGAGATCACTTTTCAGGAGGCGGCCAATGTGGCTCACATAGTGGAGATGGTTCGGTCACAGGGAAGTGGTCATAGGTCGGATAAGAGGCCCCATCATGCAGGCAGATTCAGTGGTACCTCGTCTGGAGGTAGAGATTCGTATGGTAGAGGCCATCATCCTAGGCCCTTTCAGTCAGCTCTCCAGGTTTCTCATGGTACTTCAGGTGGTCGTGGTGCTCAGCCGCAGCAGCTAAGGTCTTGCTACACTTGTGGTGATCCAGGTCACATTGCCAGATTTTGCCCTCGAGCACCGGGTGGTTCTCAGCATCAGGGCTCTCGAGCCATGGTTCAGGCACCGGAGGTTCCACAGCTTGCCCAGACAACTAGAGGTAGCGGTAGAGGTGTTAGAGGATGAGGTAGAGGTCATAGAGGTGGAGCTCAGGCCGCCAGGCGCGAAGGCCAGCCTGCAGCAGGTCATCCCAGAGAGACAGTTCATGAAGGTAGGGCCCAGCCCCAATGTTATGCTCTCCCAGCCAGGCCAGAAGCTGAGTCTTCAGATGCATTCATTACAGGTACTATTCTGGTTTATGATAGAGATGCTTCAGTGCTATTTGACCCTGGGTTTACGTATTCGTATGTGTCATCTTATTTTGCACCGTACCTGGTTATGGCTAGTGATGCATTGATTATTCATGTTTATATGTCTACACCGGTGGGTGATTCCATTGTGGTCGACCGAGTTCATCGCTCTTGTACTGTAGTGTTTGAGGGTTTTGAGACCCGTGTTGATTTGTTGCTCTTAGACATGGTCGACTTCGATGTCATATCAGGGGTGGATTGGTTGTCCCCTTTTCATGCTATCTTGGATTGCCATGACAAGACCGTGACCTTAGCTTTACTGGGTATGCCTCGTTTAGAGTGGAGAGGGACTCCTGGTCATTCTATCCGCAGTGTTATTTTGTACGTGAAGGCCCGACGCATGGTCGAGAAGGGGTGTTTTGCTTATTTGGCGTACGTTCGCGATTCCAATGCAGAGGTCCCTTCTATTTTTTCTGCACCCATTGTTCGGGAGTTCCCTAAAGTTTTCCCTTCACACCTATTGTATATGCCGCCCGACAGGGATATCGACTTTTGTATTGATCAGGCTCTGGGCACTCAGCCCATTTCTATCCCGTTGTATCGCATGGCCTCGCCAGAGTTGAAAAACATTAAAGGATCAGTTGCAGGATTTGCTTGGGAAGGGTTCCATTAGACCTAGTGTTTCGCCTTGGGGTGCGCTGGTGTTGTTTGCAAATAAAAAGGATAGTTCGATAAGGATGTGCATTGACTACCGGCAATTGAACAAAGTTACATTCAAGAACAAGTATCCACTGCCGAAGATTGACGATTTGTTCGACCAGATTCAGGGTGCCAAGGTGTTTTCAAAGATAGACTTGAGGTCTGGCTACCATCAGTTGAGGATTAGGGCATCTGGTGTCCCTTAGACGGCTTTTCGCACTCGGTATGGGCATTATGAGTTCTTGGTCATGTCATATTGGTTGACCAATGCCCCAGCAGCATTCATGGAGTTGATGAATCGAGTGTTCATGCCATATTTGGACATGTTCGTGATATTTTTTATTGATGATATTTTGGTGTACTCCCGCAGCCAGGAGGAGCACGAGCAGCACCTTAGAGTGGTTCTTTAGACTCTGAGGGATAGTCAGTTATATGCCAAGATCTCCAAGTGTAAGTTCTGGTTGAGTTCAGTAGCATTTCTGGGTCACGTTGTATCAACAGAGGGTATTTAGGTGGACCTAAAGAAGATTGAGGCAATCAAGAGTTGGCCTAGACCAGCATCAGCTACAGAGATTCGGAGTTTCCTGGGGTTGGCAGGCTACTACCATTGGTTTGTGGAGGGGTTTTCATCTATTGCAGCCCCGATGACCAGGTTGACCCAGAAGGGTGCCCAGTTCGAATGGTCGTACGAGTGTGAGGCGAGCTTTCAGAAGCTCTAGACAGCTCTGACTACGGCACCGGTGTTGGTTTTTCCTATAGGATCAGGGCCTTATACATTCTATTGTGATGCTTCCCGTATTGGGCTTGGTGCAGTATTGATACAGGATGGCAGAGTCATTGCCTATGCTTCGAGGCAGTTGAAGATCCACGAGAAGAATTATTCGGTTCATGATCTAGAGTTGGCAGCCATTGTTCATGCATTGAAGATTTGGAGGCACTATCTATATGGTGTGACGTGTGAGGTGTACACCAATCACAAGAGTCTTCAGTGCTTGTTCAAGTAAAAGGAGTTGAATTGAGGCGGAGAAGGTGGTTGGAGTTGTTGAAAGATTATGATGTTACTATCTTGTATCACCCGGGAAAGGCCAATGTGGTGGCCGATGCTTTGAGAAGGAAGTCAGCCAGCATGGGCAGTCTTGCTTATATTCCGGTCAGTCAGAGACCGCTTGCTTTGGATGTTCAGGCTTTGACCGATCATTTTGTGAGGTTGGATATTTCTGAGCCTAGCCGAGTGTTAGCTTGCACGGTCGCTCGTTCTTCATTATTGGAGCGTATCCATGACCGGCTATTTGATGATCCCCATTTGTGTGTCCTGAGAGACACAGTACAGCGTGGAGGTGCCAAGAAGGTGACCTTAGATGATGATGGTTTTTTGAGATTGCATGGAGTGAGTTTGTGTGCCCAATGTTGATGGGATTCGAGAGTTGATCTTAGCGGAGGCCTATAGTTCCCGGTATTCTATTCACCCGGGCGCCGCGAAGATGTATCAGGATCTGAGGCTGCAGTATTGGTGGCGTAGAATGAAGAAAGTTATAGTTGCATATGTGGCTCGATGTTTGAACTGTCAGCAGGTTAAGTATGAGCATCAGAGGCCTGGTAGATTATTTCAGAGGATTGAGCTTCCCGAGTGGAAGTGGGAGAGGATTACCATGGATTTCGTTACTGGACTTCCGTTGACCCGGAAGAAGGTCGATGCAGTTTATGTCATTGTTGATAGGCTGACCGAGTCAGCGCATTTCGTAATGTTGCAACCAGCTATTCATCCGAGAGGTTAGCTGAGATTTACATCCGGGAGATTGTTCGCCTTCATGGTGTGCCGACATCTATCATTTCGGACCAGGCTACGCAGTTTACCTCGTGCTTCTGGAGAGCAGTTCAGCGAGAGTTGGGCACACGGGTTGAGTTGAGTACAGCATTTCATCCCCAGACGGACGGTCAGTCCGAGCGAACTATTCAGATTTTGGGGGATATGCTTCCAGCTTGTGTTATTGACTTTGGAGGTTCGTGGGATCAGTTCTTGCCTTTGGCGGAGTTTGCCTACAACAACAGCTACCAGTCGAGCATCCAGATGGCTCCTTATGAGGCTTTATACGGTAGGCGGTTTCAGTCTCCGATTAGATGGTTCGATCCGCGAGAGGCTCGGTTGATAGGAACGGATTTGGTTTAGGAGGCCTTGGACAAGGTCAAGATCATTCAGGATAGGCTTCGTTCAGCTCAGTCCAGGCAAAGGAGCTATGCAGATCTTAAGGTTCGAGATGTAGCTTTCATGGTTGGTGAGCGAGTATTGCTCCGAGTGTCGCCTATGAAGGGCGTGATGAGATTTGGGAAGAAGAGCAAGCTTAGCCCTAGGTTCATTGGTCCGTTTGAGATTCTTGATCGAGTGGGAGAGGTGGCTTATAGACTTGCATTACCGCCCAGCTTATTAGCCGTGCATCCAGTTTTTTATGTATCCATGCTTCGGAGGTATCACGGAGATCCAGCTCACGTGTTAGATTTTCAGCACTGTCCATTTGGACAAGGACTTGTCTTACGAGGAGGAGCCAGTAGCTATTCTGGACCGGCAGGATCCAAGAGTCTTCCTTATATTCGTGTTCAGTGGAGAGGTCAGCCTCCTGAGGCATCGACCTGGGAGTCTAAGTCTGATATGCGGAGCCATTATCCTCATCTATTTCCCGACTCAGGTACTTCTTTCTTTTGTCCGTTCGAGGACGAACGACTGTTTTAGAGGTGGAGAATGTGATGACCCAAAGGGCTATCACCTATTTTCTCTCTCATTACATACTTCCGAGGCCTTGAAAACCCTTATTTTTAGTCGCCTCAATTTGCGTACGCAATCCAGGCGAGTAGCTGGAAAGCTTAAATGTGAAATTCTGTGAAAATGCTAAATTTTGATGTTTAAAATGAATAAATTTGACTTAGGTCAATATTTTGGGTAAACGGACCCAGACCCGTGATTTGACGGTCCCGGAGGGTCCGTAGAAAAATATGGAACTCGGGCGTATGCCCGGAATCGAAATCCAAGGTCTCGAGCCCGAGAAATTAATTTTTAAAAGAAATTGCTTTTCTGAAATTGTTAAGAAAAATGAAAATGGAAATTGATTAGAACGCGTTGGTATCAAGCTCGTATTTTGGTTCCGACGCCCGGTACAGGTTTTATATATGGTTTAAGCGCTTTCTGTAAAATTTGGTTAAAATCGGACGTCGCTTGACGTGTTTCGGACTTAAAACTCTAAATTTGGAAGTTTATGAAATTTGTTGAAAAACTAATGATTTTGAGGCTTGATTCCTTGTTTTCGATGTTGTTTTGGCGATTTGATCGCATTGTCAATTTCGTAGGATGTTGATGAGTTAGGGTGTGTGTTTGGTTGGGAGCCCCGAGGGCTTGGGAGTGTTTAGGAGGTGTTCCGGGGTGGTTTTGAACTTAGGAAATGTGCAGGTTTTCTTCAGTTGTTGCAGAACTCAACATCTTCTTCGCGTTCACGAAGTATCTCACGCGTTCGTAAAGCTTCAGCTTTATCCTTCATCGCGTTCGCATTCATTGCTCCGCGTTCGCATAGAGTTATTGAACTCCGAGGGCCCAGCCCTCTTTCCTTCTTCGCGTTCGCGATGGCTGGACCGCGTTCGCGTAGGGTCCCAGCATCTCCTCGTCGTGTTCGCATGCAGGTCTACGCGTGCGCGTCGGCCAGCTCCCTGGACCCCAGCCTCTTCCTTCTACGCGTTTGCGTTTGACCTTCCGCGTTCGTGATGCTTTGACCAATCCATCCTTTGCCAACGCGACCTCCTTCTCGCGAACGCGAAGGGTAAATTTTGCCAGTTATATTTTAAATTCCAGAACACAGTAGCTACGGGATTCCTTCAAAAATACACGAACTCCTTTCTTCTCCAAGCACTTAGACGTCCAATGAAGCCCCTTTTCTTTAAGACCACTTGGGTTAGTAAATTCCAACTTTTTTTCTTCATTTTCCTTCATTATTTATCATATTCCTAAGCTTAAATCATGTAATCTTGGTTTGAAATTGGGGGAAATGGGTAGAGTTAGGGTTTTTCATTTTTTTCTTGATTTAGACCTCGTTTTGGGGTCGAATTTGAAAACAAAATATATATTCGGGCTCGTGGGGGAATGGGTGATATGAATTTGGTCCGAACCTCGTGTTTTGACCAAGCGGGCCCGGGGTCGATTTTTGGAATTTTGGGAAGAAAGCTTGGAAATCTATATTTAGGCATTGGGTTTGATTTGTTTAGCATATATTGATACTATGAAATCATTATAGTATAGATTTGATTGAGTTGGAGCCGAATTCCAGAGGAAAAGCGGTTGTTGTGGATTGTTTTGGCCGTGGAAGTTTGAGGTAAGTGTTTGGTCTAACCTTAGCTTGAGGAATAGGAGTTGAGTCTTGTTTGCTATTTGCTAATTGTCGAGTACGGTGTATAGGCATGGTTACGAGTATCTATACATTGGTGTCTAGCATGACCGCGAGTCCTTAAAATGTGATTATCTTGATTTTTGTTGTAAATTCCGTTCCTAATTGAGGATTTCTATATATTGTAAAGAACATGTGAAAGACATTACGATGAATTAATTCTCTGGAACATTGGCTTGAATGATAAAGTGAATTATAAAGTAAGGAACGAAAGACAAAGAGATTATTTATTGTTTATTCCCTTGCCGGGACGTTTTGTTGGTTGTTGATTTTCTCCCTTGCCGGGAGATTGAGTTTATTGATATTGTTCCCTTGCCGAGATTTAACTACTTATTTGTATTCCCTTGCTGGGATTTCTTCCATTGTTTGTTTACTTTTTTGCCCCGTATTTGTGACTGTTGTTCGGATGAGGAAGAATGATAAATGATATCTATGGGTCGGGTTGCACGCCGTAACAATGATATCTATGGGTCGGGTTGCACGCCGCAACAATGATATCTATGGATCGGGTTGCATGTCGCAACAATGATATCTATGGGTCAGGTTACATGCTGCAACAATGATATTTATGGATCGGATTGCATGCCGCAACAATGATATTTGAGGATCGGGTTGCACGCCGCAACAGTTGTTGATTCAAGTGTTTTTACTTGGTATGTTCGTTTGTTGATTAGTTGTAAATCCTTGGTTGCCTCTATCTTTATATTGTGGTTTCCTAATTGTAACAGTTGCCTCCCCATAACATGTTTCCCCCTCTTTTATTGACTGTTTACTTCCTGTATTTCTTTCCGTTGTACGTATATATTTGAACTGCACAGGTTTATCTGGTAGTTTGGTCCTAGCCTTGTCACTACTTCGCCGAGGTTAGGCTAGGCACTTACCAGCACATGGGGTCGGTTGTGCTGATGCTACACTTTGTGCTCTTTTGCACAGATCCAGGTTTTGGTCAGCAGCTCCAGTAGCGTGGGTGCAGGTTTCCAATCCAGCGAGACACCGGTGTAGCCTTGCAGGCGTCTGCAAGCCCGGCGTCTCCCCTATCCTTTGTACTTGACTGTTATCTCATTGTTTCCGAGACAAAACAGAGATGTTTCTTTCAGACCTTGTATTTAGTATTCTTAGATGTTCGTGAGTATGTGACTCTAGTTCTTGGGTAGAGATTCATGTTGGGAATTCCGTATTTTATTCAATTATTTGAAATTGAGACTTTCGCTTATGATTTTAATCTCGTTGCTTTTATTTTAATGCTATTAATTATTAAAAAGGAACATGTGCTTAAGCGATCAGTAAGTAAATTTGGCTTGCCTAGCTTCTACGAGTAGGCGCCATCACGACTCCTGTGGGTGGGAAATTCGAGTCGTTACATGTCACTTGTGAGGAATTAGTCAAGCAGTTCCTGAATAAGTTCTACCCACCCAATAAGACTGCAAGGCAGATTGATGAAATATTGCAGTACAAGCAGCAGCCGACTGAAACCTTGCAGGAAACTTGGGAAAGATTTAAAGGAATGCTAGTGAAGTGTCCTCACCATGGCATTCCAGACCAGATGCTCGGTCAGTGGTTCTACATGGGGTTAGCTGACAATCTAAAGGCCAATGTGGATGCTTCAGCTGGAGGTGCATTTTGAGTACGACATTCACCGAGTGCAAAGTCCATCTTCACAAGATGTCCCAAAATTCGGGGTGGATGTTTACAGGTACAACACCGGCACCCATAGTGCATTCAGTTCCTCTTGCCCCAAATAATTCGCATGCAGAGAACATGGCCACACTCATGACTCGGATGAGTATATTGACAAAGAAGATTGATGAGATGGGTACAAAATAGGTGCACATTGTTGACACGACAAATGGAGGACTGTGTACACCATGTGTTAATCAGTCTTATGTGTGTTCATGGAGTGGAGAAGGTGAAAATTAAGGGGCAAGAGAAGATATGAATTATGTCAACAACTTTGGGGGTCAGAGACAAGGAGGACAACAGTGGAGACCGGCACAGAATCAGCAATACAGACCAAATATGCCACAGCCAAAGGGTATGCAACCTCAAGGCCAAATGGTGCCAGTACCATATCAGAGACAATGGGGCTATCCATAGCAAAATCAGCAACAATTGACATATCAGTCACCTCCTCAACAGCAAGATAACAACATGGTGGAGATTAGGGGTATGCTTCAGCAACTCATTGGGACAAATGGTAAAATGTAGGAAAAGTTGGCAATGCATGATTCAGCTATAAAGAACATTGAAACTCAGTTGGGGTAGTTGTCTATGGCTTTAAACAACCGCCCCAGGGAACTTTGCCAGCGGACACAAGCATCAACCCCAAGGAGCAAAACCTGAATCAGCTTATGGTAGTAAGTCTCCGGAATAGGAGAGATTAGATAGAGAGCAGGAAATTATACAAGCCAGCAAGGAGATTATGCTAGCCACTCCAGTTCCACTAGAAGTAGATGAACCAACAGAACTTACTGAAGTGGTGGTTAAACAGGGTCATGATGAAAAGGGTAAGGCTAAGATGAATGAGCAAGCTGCAGAACAAGTGGCACCTCTTGTGCCATAAAACCCCAACAGAGAGAAGCCAGCAAGCAATGCACAAAGGGTGATACCTGCACCATTCCCTCAGAGACTGGTAAAACAAAAGAAGGAAGATCAATACAAGAAATTCATGGAGATGCTGCGTCAAATTCAGTTGAATATTCCTTTGATGGATGCCTTGAGGGAGATGTCAGGTTATGCGAAGATGATGAAGGACCTAATGTCACGGAAATTTGATTTTCAGGACCTATCCATAGTGACTCTGATGCAGACCTGCAGCGCAATAGTGACAATACCGATGGCTCAAAAGATGTCTGATCCAGGTAGCTTCACTATTCCATGCACGATTGGGAGTTATGCCTTTGCAAAGGCATTATGTGATCTGAGAGCAAGCATAAATTTGATGCCTCTGGCTTATACACCAAACTGGGCATTGGCAGAGCTAGACCAACTTCGATGTTGCTGCAACTGGCTGACCGCACTATTAAAAGTCCAATTGGAATTCTTGATGGTGTGTTGGTACAAGTGGGGAAGTTTTTGTTTCCTGCAGACTTTGTCATTCTAGATTGTCAAGTAGATGAGGAGATACCTCTCATTCTAGGTAGGCCATTCTTGGCCACTAGGAGAGCACTGATCGATTATGAGACTGGGGAATTAAAAATGAGGCTGAATAATAAAGAAGTCAATTTCAACGTTCAGCAATCCATGAAGAGACCTAGTGAATACGCTAATTGCTCCCTAGTAGAGGCAGTAGATGTGATCCTGCACCTGACTGCTAAAGATCCATTGGAGGCATGCCTGACAAATTTAGAGGAGATGGATGGTGAAGGGTTAGCTGAGTGGGTCATGGCACTTGAAGGCCAAGGATTCTGGAAAAGGGAACCTCAGTTCGAGTCCCTTGAGTTAGAAAAAAGGACTACACCTTCAACAAAGCCATCAGTAGAGGAACCACCCAAGTTGGAGCTGAAACCGCTCCCAACTCATCTCATGTATATTTTCTTAGGCCTTGATTCTACTTTTCCTGTCATTATATTATCTGATTTGCTAAATGTGCAGGTAGAACAGGTACTACAAGAAAGTAAGACTACCATTGGTTGGACTATGGCATACATAAAGGGTATCGGACCAACCTTCTGTATGCACAAGATTCTCTTGGAAGAAGGGCACAAACCTTCCAGAGAACATCAACGAAGGCTGAACCCAAATATGAAAGAGGTAGTGAATAAGGAAGTAATCAAATGGCTAGATGCGGGAATCATCTTCCCCATCTCTGATAGCAATTGGGTCAGCCCTATCCAATGTGTGCTGAAAAAGGGGGGAATGATTGTTGTACAAAATGAGAACAATGAGTTAATCCCAACTTGTACAGTCATGGGATGGTGGATTTGCATGGATTACCGGAAATTGAACACAGCCACCCGGAAGGACCACTTCCCTCTGCCATTCATTGACCAAATGTTGGACAGGTTGGCGGGGCGATCACACTTCTGTTTCTTGGATGGATATTCGGGGTACAATCAGATATCAATAGTCCCCAAAGATAGAGAGAAAACATCATTCACTTGTCCATATGGCATCTTCATGTTTCAGAGAATGCTTTTTGGACTTTGTAATGCACCGGTGACATTTCAACGGTGCATGTTATCCATTTTCACAAACATGGTGGAGGACATTATGGAGGTTTTTATGGATGATTTCTCCATGGTAGGGGATTCATTCGAGGACTGTCTTCACAACTTAAGAAGAGTGCTCAAAAGATGTGTGGAGACAAACTTAGTGTTGAACTGGGAGAAGTGCCATTTTATGGTATATGAAGGGATAGTCCTGGGACATCGAGGGTCCGGTAAGGGAATTGAGTTTGACCATGCTAAGGTTGATGTGATTGAAAAGCTGGCACCGCCTACTTCAGTCAAGGTGGTGAGAAGTTTCCTTGGGCACGCCGGGTTCTACAGGCGATTCATAAAAGATTTCTCCAAAATTGCTAACCCATTATGCAAACTCCTTGAAAAGGATCACCCCTTTGTGTTTTCTAATGACTGTAGGTTGGCATTTGAGGAGTTGAAGAAGAGATTGGTGACTGCACCCATCATTGTTGCACCCAACTGGGAGCAACTGTTTGAGCTCATATGCGACGCAAGTGACTATGTTATAGGATAAGTCTTGGGGCAGCGAAAGGATAAAATAATGCACCCGATTTACTATGCAAGCAGAACGCTAAGCGGTGCATAACTCAATTACACCGTGACGGAAAAGGAGATGTTGGCTGTCATTTTTGCATTCGACAAATTCAGTTCTTACTTAATTGGCTCAAAAGTTATTGTTTACACTGACCATGCAGCAATTTGGTACTTGATAGAAAAGAAGGAGTCAAAGCCACGCTTGATTCGTTGGGTTCTTCTGTTGCAAGAATTCAATCTGGAGATACGTGACATAAAAGGGACAGAAAACCAAGTAGCTGACCACCTCTTAAGGTTGGAAGGAGCTAAAAAGAAGGTAGAGGTTGAGGATTTAATAGGGACATTCCCGGATAAACAGTTACTAGCAATGACAATGGAGGAGGCACTGTGGTATGCTGATATTGCTAATTATTTAGCAAGTGGTATTGTACCTTATGAACTCTCCTCAATTCAAAAGAAAAAGTTCTTTCATGATTTTCGGTCTTATTATTGGGATGAACCTATATTGTTTAAAATATGTGTAGATAACATGATCCGGCGGTGTATCCCCGAGAAAGATCAACATTCTATTTTGCAGACTTGCCATGCTTCACTATATGATGGACACTTTGGAGGAATTCAGATAGCAGCTAAGGTGTTGGAGTTGGGCTTGTATTGGCCAACTCTGTTCAAGGATGCCCATGCTTGGGTTAAAAGTTGCGATGAATGCCAAAGGACGGGCAACAAATCTCGTACACACGAGATGACAATGACCACAATTCAAGAGGTGGAGATTTTTGACATGTGGGGGATCGACTCATGGGGCCATTTGTCCGCTCGTATGGTAACAAGTACATATTGGTAGCAGTTGACTACGTCTCCAAGTGGGTCGAAGTAGTGACTCTCCCGACCAATGATGCTAAAAGGGTAACAGTCTTTCTAAAGAAGAACATTTTCACACGTTTTGGTACCCCAAGAGCCATACCCAGTGATGGCGTTTCTGCAATAGAGCATTCGCACGGTTGTTGGAAAAGTATGGAGTCCGTCATAAAGTGACCACCCCGTACCACCCACAGTCGAGCGGGCAAGTTGAAGTGTCCAACAAGGAGATTAAAAGTGTCCTTACAAAAACAGTGAATGCAACAAGGACTGATTGGGCAAAGAAGTTGGATGATGCATTGTGGGCATACTGCACAGTCTTCAAAACCCCAATTGGTATGTCACCGTAAAAGTTGGTGTTTGGAAAGGCATGCCACCTCCCGGTTGAGCTTGTGCATAAAGCACTTTGGGCACTGCGGCAGTTGAACTTGGACATGGAGACAGCAGGCACTAACAGAGTCACTAGGTTACATGAGCTGGAGGAATTCAGGTTCCAGGCATTTGAGAGTGCTAGATTATACAAAGAAAGGATGAAACCAATGCATGATAAGCACATCTTAGATCGAAACTTCAAACCCGGAGATCTAGTATTGTTATACAACTCGAGATTGAGATTGTTTCTGGGTAAGTTGAAGTCCCGATGGTCAGGACCCTTTAGAGTGGTGCAAATGTTCTTAAGTGGAGTTGTAGAGATTGAATCAGAAGTTGGGACAAATAAGTTCACAATGAATGGGCAAAGGTTGAAACATTAACTTGGAATGGCCGAATAAAAAGGAGATAGAGTGGTAATAACTTTGAAAGAGCCCCAGTACGCGAATGAGGAGTAATGATCAAGCATGCGTCCTGCCGCGACGTTAAATCAGGCATTGCGTGGGAGGCAACCCACGGATGTTGTTGTAAGTGTGGCTTATAACTTCCCATACAAAAAATAAATGCCAGCACTGCGACCGCGGCGTGGAACGCGATGAACCGCGGTGGAAGCCAAACATTCTGCCTCAGGTTTTTAATTCCACCGCGACCGCGGTGGACAGCGGTAAACCACGGTGAGGCGTAACTATTTTTCCTCCGATTTTTAAACCCACCGCGACCTACCACGACCGCGGTGGGTACCAGGTAATTTTTATTATTATTTTGTCTATTTATTTTTCCTCTTCTTTTAATTTAATAATTACCCACTTAAATCAAAACCCCTCCCCTAAAAACAAAACACCTGACCAACCCTCCCCCAATTCTCCATCTCTCTTACTCTCTCTCTAAACCCTAACCCACCAAATCCTTTCTTCTTCTTCTTCTTCTTCTTCTTTTTCTTCTTCAATAATCACACCCCTCCCCCCTCCACCTCCATTCATCTCACCTTTCTTCTATTAAGGTACTCCACTCACTTCTCCTCTCTCTTTTCTTTTTGTACTTTGTTGTAATATATGCTAGCCTAGCTTTGTAATGTTGCAGAAATTTTTTGTAGATTTTTGTTAGTTTTTCTTGTTTTTCAATTTGAGATTTCGTTTTTGAGAATGATCGGTCAAGAGGCTGTGTATTTCTAGTGGTGACAAGGTGTTTGTTGGTGCGTGATTGAATGAAGTAAGTGTGGGGGTGTTGGTGTAGTAGCATACTTGATTTGGGAGGAGTTTTGATATACCCATGAGGGCTATGTGTTAGGATAGTGCCCTGCCCACAAGGTGTTTGGGAAATTGCCCCAATGGAGTTATAAGGAGCTAATGTGACATGGTTATGGTGAAGTCTGAGTAACCATCCATAGTCACACATTTCATGCACTCACTAATAGGTGTTTCTCTATTTGACATGTACAATGAGTTCATCTCGAAAGAGAGGCAACACCGGGTCCTCCGCTAGGGAACCGGGAAGCTCCTCACGAGCTAGTGGGAGAGCTAGTGCACCACAGTTTGACAACACTAGTTTTGTCTCCAAATCGGTGGAGGACAGGTATAATGCCAAGGTTGATAAGAAATTTCTCCATGAGGTGCATATTGACCGACAAGCCATAGAAGTGGAATGCCCCAATATCTTTAATGAGTTGAGGAGGTGTCAACTAGACATCTTCTTCGAGACACCGGAGGAGGCCATTGTTCGGATAGTCAGGGAGTTCTACCGAACTGCCCAGAGCAGGAAATGGACTTGTTACAGTTCATAATACACAAGTAAATGCGTCTGTCGAGGCCATCCGTAGAGCGTACAGGTTGCCAGTGTTCAGGGGAGAATCTGATGATTATCGTATATTTAGCAAAACACGTGCCTTGTGGGGAACTCTTCTTGAAGTGATCTGTATGTGATACAGAGAGCACGCGTGGATAAAGCCTGGGATCATAATTCACTCCCAATCTCTCAATTGGGAGGCCAAGTGTTGGCTCACAATTATCAACAGTTGGTTGTTTCCCTCAAGCAATACGACCAATGTCAATCTACCACAGGCGTTCGTGATCTACTATTTCATGGTCCACAGGGACTTTGATATGGCCCAGATCCTTTGTGACGAGATATTTATTAGATCCCCGGAGTTACTCAAAGGCTTCTACTACCCTTCTCTAGTTACCAGGTTGTGTCGGATTGCTAGGGTACCTGAAGACCCTAGAGTTGATGGGAAACTGCCACTGAAAGCCCCGTTTCGAGCATGAAAAATTAGAATTGAGGTAGAGCCGGTGGTGAATGTTGATGACTCGGATGATGAGGATGATGTTGAGGCAGCTGAGGCCCCACCACCTATGAGAGTTGATGAGGCAGGCCCATCACAAAACCGTCGTAGTACACGCCTTACTGCTTTGGAGCAGGAGATGGCTGGGTTGTGTACCTCAGTCACTGATTGGGTGCCCGTGTAGATACGGTGGCTGACCGGCAGGTGAAATCGGAAAAGAAATTCTTGGGTTGGCTAAGAGCTTTGGGTTGTGCATGCAATGTGAACCCAGACACCGTCTCTGACCAGGAGTGAGCCTTCAAGGAAGTTCCTTTACCTCACTGTTCTTTAAATTTTTAAGCCATGGGGACATGTCTTCATTTTAAGTGTGGGGTGGGGGATACTTCTTTGTATGTATGTAATTGTAACAATTGACTGTTTGATTTTGTTTTGTTTTGTTTTGATTGTTTTGGTGTTTGAGTAGTTCATTAGGTAAGTTAAAATAGTAAGTGACTTGTCCCGACGACGGATCTCTTTCGACGGGGTTCTTGAGGGACTAAGTCAAAAAAATGAAAAAAAATAGAATATGGAGACTCTTCCTGATGACAGACAATTTTCTTGAGGTAAGTTAGTCTAGAGAAAAGACCAAAAAGATTTTTTATTTTATTATTAGGTAGTATAGTAACTCCCCCTTGGTTTTTCTTTGGGCCACGGTTCTTTTCCAAGGTATTAGCTTGAACCAGGCATAAGTAGTTTTTGTTTTTGTTCCTTTTAGTTTTTAGATTAAGAATAATGGTCTACGAGCAAAAATCAAAGGAAAAACCCTTAGCGTGATACACCTGAACACAATAGACACTAGAGTGTAACGCTTAGTCTCAATGGTTGAATAATATTAAAGTGCCTTAAAAACTTTATGTTTGTATCTAACTTGAACACTCAAAAGAGAATGTCTTGATAAACCAATCCGGAGTGAGTCATGTGCCAAGTGTGTGTGAGTTTTACTGTATTCCATTATTCACATTTGATGCCTAGAACTTGCCCTGTGTGTTTGCAAAGCGGAATAGTAGTTTCATTCAGTTTTAGAAGTGACCTACGCATTTTGTTGTTGAGCCAGACATATATAGTAAACCCACCTGAATGCATTACATCTTAGTTAACCCTGTTGAGCCTATAAGCCTGTTTCTTTGGCAACCACATTGCGAACCTTACCCAATTGTTTGAATAGCCTGCTGTTTGAACCCTTTTGCCTCCCAATAAGCACTTGAATAGTATTGACAATATGCAAAAGCAAAAGTGTGGGGTGGTGGTTTGGTTTTTGAGTGGAAACATTGAAATAGAGAAAGGTGCAGAATTTTGAAGCATAAAAGAAGAAGCACCACACAAAAAAAAAGTTATAAATAATTATAGTGGTTGATAAGTGGTAGCTTGTACAAATTGCACCTAATGATGGGGGTGTATAAATAAATGTGGTGGAGTGTTTGGTTGACACAAGTATGATCTCGAAGGTTAATGTAATTGTATTAAAAGTGCTTAGGGAGGTTAGTCACTATATCTAAATATATATCCTACCCGTCCCTTAGCCTACATTACAACCAAGTGAAGTCCTATTGATCATAGACTGAGTGGGCTCGATTAGTAGAGTATTACATTGCAGGCAAGCTTATGGTGCATCTTTGTGGCATGTGAATGTTCTTTTTTAGAGTGAGCGAATTTTGTCTATCTTAGTTCCTAATTGTTCTAAATCTCATTATATGTGGAACTACTCTCTTGTGTAATGTGAGGGCATGTAATTCACAAAGGAAAGGTAAATCTTGGCTCTTGTATAGAGTGGTTTGAGTAAGTGCGAATGTTGCATGGTACGAAAGATTTGACTCTTGAGGTAAAGGTTGTTCACTACTAGGTGCGACTTGGTAAAATGTTCAAGGTGTGAGTTGTTAAAGGAAAAGCTTAGGGAAGGGACTTTGATGGAGTATGGTGGATTGCTTGAGGACTAGCAATGATTTAAGTATGGGGTGTTGATATTAGGCTATATAGACGATGTTTACACCTTAATACTACCAGGCTTTGTTGTTGTTTTATAGATAAATTGCCAACAAAATGCTCTAAATAGTGTTCTTTTGTTTCGCAAGGAATAGTCTAAGTGAGAAAGCACAACGGAGTGTTTTGGAGGCAATAAAGTGAAGAAAACACCCACTCGAGAGTACCCGAGCACAAAGAAGCAGAAAATGGCTTGGGCAAAAATTTCACCGCGACCGCCGTAGAACCGCGGTCAACCGTGGCGGACAAAAATACAAAACAAAATGGTCAGCTCCCACCGCGGTCCTGCCGCGATCGCGGTGCACTGTTCACGCGACAAGAAAATATGGGGACCAAAGTGTAAATTTGGGGAAACTTTTGCCAAACCCTTATAAGTTTTAGAAGCTCGCCCAAAACTGTTTTAACCTTGTTTTTAGATCACTTTGGAGGCAAGAACAAGTGTGAGAAGATCAACCAAACATTAGAGTTTTACTTCTAGCAATTTTACATTATGAACAATTTTGTAGTTTTCTCTTATTTTGTTATGAGTAGCTAAAAAATCATCTAGGGTTGATGGAACCAATTGTTGGTTGAAATTTTGACTCAACTTGTTATAATCGAGCCGGATTTATTATATGATTGTTCAACTACATTTTGTATGGTGATTAATTGAATGGGCCCTTGATTAATCGTGTCTAATTACCTCATATTGCTTGAGAAAGAATATTAGGTTAGAAAGCTGTTGAACGACACAACTTTTGGGTAATTGAAGAGATTCATTTCTTGAACTTAAAAGTGGGTTTAGAGATAACAAAACTTTGGTAGGATAATTTAGAGCTACACATATTGTCAGCTAGAGTAGTTCGAGAGAATGCTCTAGTAAATTATTATAGTTGATCGAAAGATAATTACGATAAACCATAGCTCTTAATCCTCATAGAGTATTACAGCGAGATTATAGTGAAAGAGTCAAGACCTAAACTAGCAATTGGAGAAATCACTGCCCTAGACCTTTTTACCATTGAATTATCTTTGCTTTAGCTTATTGTTGTTTTTAATATTATTTGAAGTAGTCAAACAAAAAAACCCAATCTTTATTGATCAAAAATCTTGCATCTAGAAATTGGTTGAGTTGATAATAACATTGCCAAAGAGTTGTAATAGATAGGTTAGTTCCCTGAGGATGCGACTTCGGACTTAAAATCGGATTATATTTGCAACGACCGCTTTGTCTTTTAGAAGGCATAGTTAGGCGTGATCAGGACCCAAAAGCATGTTATACTTGGATTATTTGTGAACTTATTGACAGTTTGAATTGCTTAAATCACATCGAATTAGTAAATAAATTTGTAAACAGATAAAACTTCATCTTTCTTAAATGGTTAAAAGAGGATTTGCTTTCTTTGGATAATTGCTCCGCGTAGACTTCTTGATTGACTGTCTGTGTGTGTTTATTTTTGGAACGGGACAAACGCCTCGGCAGATTAAATAGATGCATTTATGGTTCGCGTTGTTCGACCCTCGGCAATGCACAGTTTATTTTCTATTGGATCGGGTCGTACACCTCGGCATGATTTGCGCATGCTTGTATTGCTGCCTTGAACTTATTAAAGTTGTTATTGCATCTTCCTGGCTTGAGAATATTTGGATAAATAATGAAAAGGAATTGTGGAAATTTCCTAAAAAAGAAATAATTATTTACTTGTTTCTTTCTATTGGATTAAAATCATGTTTATCGAATCCACGATTTAATGTATTATTGACATCACATTATTGGACCCTTAATAAGTGTCGATGTCGACCTCTCGTCTCTACTTCTTCGAGATTAGATGGGATACTTACTAAGTACACGTTGTTTTTGTACTCATACTATACTTCTGTGCATTTTTGTTGCACTGGCTCGTGTGTTATTAGTGGCCTACTGGGAGTAGCAGCACGGATGATACTGGGACTAGGTGAGTTGCATTATTCGAGGTGGCCCGCAGCTAGCATAGTCCCTTCCAGTATATTATATTTACTTTTTGTCCACTGTATTCCGGAAGGATGTTGTATTTTATTTCCTTCTTAGTAAATACTCATGCACTTGTGACACCGGGTTCTGGGATGGTTTTGAATTATTTTATATTAATTGCTTATTATTTAATTTGAATTGAAGCGGTTGTCTTTTTTATTTATAAAAATTGAAGGAAAATCTTAGTTTTCAAGATTGTTAAAATGAGAACTTCATCAAGTAATTTGGTTGGCTATCCTGATAGCAGTATCCAGCACCATTACGACCCTTAGTAGATTTTGGGTCATGACAACATGGTACCAGAGCACTAGGTTCCTAAGGTCTTATAAGTCATGAGCAAGTCTAGTAGAGTCACGTGGATCGGTACGGAGACGTTTGTACTTATCCTCGGGAGGCTGCAGGACTGTTAGGAGTAATTCCCTTCTTGATTCCTTATCGTGCGATTTGATCCGTGGAGGCATGTGCCTTTAACTCATTCCTACTCAATCTTACGCGACGCGAGCCGCTTGTTATAAATCGAGAATTGAATCACCATAACGGTACTACAGATGTGGTACGGGATGTTTCTCCCGGTATAGTTGATCGAATTATTATCATCGCTTTGTAGAAGGATATTTCATTATTTTAGCCCAGTAGCGGTACTTCTAAGGGCTCTGAGGCTAGGCACAAGTTTCCATGATACTTATGAACGATTGTTCCGCAGTAGTGATATGATGGTAGGATGTTTGCCCACGTGTCAGGGCAGTAAATGGCTTGAAGGAAGGTTTACTCAGCACATAATCTAGAGATTCAGTATTTTATTTCTGGCAGGGGAAAGGCAATCGGACTAAGAATGGTCAGATGTGGGCTGATGAAGTAACGAGGCTGAGTATTTGCGAGCGTGGAAGAATTCTCATCTGTGATGAGGTGTCATTGTCCTTGTTGAATATACTAAGCTAGTTGGTGTTATGACCTTCTACAATTTGCCTTTGGGGGCAAGCTATGGTGAAATAGTATAAAAAATGCGGCTGTCAGATATCGCTGGGTGCGGTAGTTCAGGGTTGAATCAGTGTTTCTAATGTTGATGGTGTGAGAAAGATGATCTTCCGAAAGGTGTAAAGTTAGCAGCAATTATGGGTTCAAGTGCCACGAAGATAGATTTTTATTTAAGGTGGCAGCTGAGCAGCAAAGGATGAGGAAAGACATGTGAGAAGTGTCAGGCGGTGGCTAAAATTTCTTGAAGGCCGAGTATAAGAGGCCAAGGGTTGAGTAGTTGATTAAGGGGATGAGTTCCGCCAAAGTGGGAGAGTGGCGGAGTTGCATATGGGCTTGCAGTGGGATGACCACGTACCTTAAGGAAAGCTTGGAGTGATTTGAGAATTTTAGTGATTGGTGATTGGTGTCTACGGATTTAATTTGAAGTATGGACTATTATGAAGTAGGAGATTTGATAAAATGGGAAGGAGCTGCTTGAATGAAGAAGGATACAACATAACTTTGAATTGGAAGAATGTTGCTGATAATAGGTGAATTTGACTATAATCACACCTTGAATAATCACATTCTTATGTTGTTTTGATGATATATATGATAACAAAATTCTCTTATTAGTGTTTTTCATGATTTATAGGTAATAAATGGCTAAGGAAGGCTAAGGAGCTATTTTGGAGTCAATACTGGAGAAAAGAAGCCAAAAATGCAAATTCCCATTGAAGTCACATTGTACCAGCCCTTTAGAGCCAAGATTACTGTTCCACCGCGGTTCCACCGCGACCGCGGTAGAAGCGCGGTGAAAAGATGCTGCGGAAGTTTGAAGAACCAGAGGCACTGTTCTGCTGCGGTTCCACCGCGACCGCGGTAGAACCGCGGCAGGCGCCATAAAGTTAAGGGACCAAAGTGTAAAAATGGGATTTTTTAGACCTAAACCTTATTTAAACCATAGACTTCGCCCAAAGGAGGCAAGTAGTGATTGTTAGGTTATCTTGGAAGGAAAAACTATTGTGAGGGATCTTTCCCAACATCTTTTTTCTTTTCTTTTGTTTTTGATGATGAATTCTATTTTAGTTTATTTACCCATAGTTATGAGTAGCTAATTTCTTTGTCTAAGGTATTGATAGAACCTATTGGGGGATGAACTTCTCGTTTATGTTAATGCAAATTTACCATGTTTAATCTTTATTTATTCAACTATGTTCTTGTTGTAGTTAATTGACAGGATCCTCAATTAGCTGTGCCTATTTAGTGTGCATAACTTGGAAAAGAGTGCATATTTAGGTAGTTGTTGAATAACACCACTCCTAAAGAATAAGAGGAATCTATATCTGCGGGTTTAAAGGCGGGATTAGGAATAACGAAGCCTTGGGTGTAATCTTAATTGAACTGTGCTAATTAAAGCTAGCTAGTGTAGCTCGGGAGAGTGCAATAGTATATTGCTGTGATTGCTCGGGAGAGAGTTACGGTGAGTTGAGTGTTCATGATTAATAAAGTGAGTCGGTAAATTTATATGAAACATAAACATAAGGGATTCCATCAATAGGGGAAGTCATTACCTTAGCTTGTCTCTCATATTTGTCTACAACCTTAGTTATTTAGTTATAGCTTGTTATTTTTCTACAACTTTAATTTATAAAGAAACCTCAAACAGTGATTCAAAAGTCTTTTTGGTGCTAGTTCTAAAGAATTGAGTGGGTCTAAAGGTAGCAGTTGATACGTTGACTCTCTATAGATTCGACTCGGGGCGTAATACTCGAGTTTTATTTGCAACGTCCGCAAAATCCTATTTAGAGGATATACTTGGGCGTGATCAAATTTTGGCGCCGTTGCCGGGGAGTTAACGAAATTACCAACTGCCATTGATAGAATTATAGAAATTCTTGGTGTAGCTAGTTTCTTTACAACCAATTTTTGATTGAAACTTTTGACGGTTGACTTTGTTGCACAGGTGTAAGCCTAGAAATTCTACAAGGACTGGAGAACTGCTTGAAGGACTCTCAGACCCTGAGAAAATATTCCAGGTTGTGAACCGTGCCAACAAAAGACATCAACCATCTCAACAGACAGACAAACTCGAAACTAACATGGGAGATGTAATCGATCCAAACGGAAATGGCAGGAATCAGCAACATGATGCAAATGTCAGGAAAGCGGCACCTCTTGTGCCCGAGGGAGCTCTATATGACTGGGCACAGCCCACAGCTGACAATCTGGCCACCGCCA